>JAECUM010013545.1:0-53676 GCA_016617855.1 Megalonaias nervosa
TATACTAAATTATTACGTATAAAAACACTGAACAGTCCCTTTTGATGGAATAAACTTTTCTTAATTACTCGACTTGTATTTACTGTAAATTATTATTTTTAGTCGAGACTGATTAGAGGAAGTAAAATGGCAGCCCTAATTTGTGTTGAATCAAATGATTTTTATCTCACCACCCCCTCAGAGGAACTGATTCCACCACTTCTCAAAGCGCGAATCCTCAGGATTACAAAAAATTTCACATCCAAACCCGAACCCAAGCTAAATTGTTTGTCGTCTGTGGTCAGTGCTTCGACGCTTGAAATTGAGTATGAGTTGGATTCTCAGCCAATCAGAAACGATGCTGGAAATGTTAAGATCTTGATGAATTATTGGCATCAAATCTCGGTATCAAACACAGATTAAGGAATTATATGGTGTAGGTACAAGGACAAATTCTTTCTTTGATGTTATAAAGTATATTGATAGCTCTCTTCATATCCCTCATTTTCAACCACAATCCACTCATTCTGTACACCTCGACGTTTGCTTGTTATTGTTTCTTTCCAATTATGGCAAAATCTAATGGACCAATTTCATCGCTTTTATTTGTCACTAGATAGTATGAGGGTACCATGGGATCTTTTGACTGGTACTTTGTTTTAGAAGGTTTTGTTCACGAGAAACATTTCTAAAACAGGGAATCAAAATCGGTTGTACTCGTACCTCATCCTAAGAATTTATATGTGCAAGAGTTCCAATTGATGTTTGTTGGAGGCACCAGTTTTTCTTCAAGGATAAAATATAATTTAATATTTAGGAAAATCTTAAAAGTTTCCTTAGATATAAAATAAGATAAGACCTTTTAAAGAGTATCTAGAATATCCCTATAATATTTTAATCTTGAATGTCAGCTGACTTTTCGATAAACTTTGTGTTTAGTTAGGCAAGGAGAAATAAATATGAAATTTTTGTTTGAGGAGGAAATTTTGAAACCATTATTGAAACTTCGATCTGGCTAAATGAATCTGTTGACACATTAAACACTGCGATGGCGTATATGTATTATGGAACTTCCGGTTCTCTGTTTTAGAATTTGGTAATGAGAGTAGCTTGAAATTACGGAACAGTTCTCAAAGTCACCTATCATATTGGAACATGAGATAAGAATGATTGGTGAGGTCGTTCCTAGAATAACAGAGGCCTCATAAAACCAAACATCTCACTACGTCCGACGTGAGGATGTTGTTGGGACGTACATCTGACCTTGCAGGTGTGGCCTTTCTCCGTATTCTCTACATTTGTTTACGAGATATTTTAGAGCTGATGTTTAAAACTATAAACTTAAATTTGCTTCACAGACTCAAAATATATATCATACAAATTCATTTGGGTAAAGAGTTTATATTTGTATTACAGAAATCAAATCGGGGAAAATATTTATAATGCAACTATAAAATTAGAGTAGGCCTTTTCATCCTTAACCATCGGCAAAATTACAAAAACTTATTAATGCCCCACCCTGTCATTCTCTACGGATGGCGGATTATGAGCTACATGGTTTCTCAGTGACCCAGAATTAAATAATACAAAGTCATTAGCGCACGTGCCGAGTCCCAGTAAGTCTTCAACTGACTCGGTATCATTTCATGCTAACAAAAGAAAAATAAATTTACATCAGATACGACCTCAACGATATCTTTTTACCTTAGTTTTAAATGCTTTTCTTACTGAGAAGTAAATTTAATACTTCACTGTAGTTCAGGTATAAATCATGCATCAGTTTAGCCACAAGTGCTCTGTTTAGAGCATGGACTAGTGCTCAGCTATACATCATGCATCACTTTTAAGATTCAAAATGCTTATTTTTCCAAGTGTACATCTGGGGTTCTTGGTGTCCGAGTGGTCTACGGGGCTCATCATTACCGATTACTGCCACCTCACATCAGTGGGTTGGAGGTTCGGGCTCGGACAATGTGGATATGTGACAAAGCCTGCAATTATCTTCCCGTTGGTCGGTTGGTTCTTCTCGGGGTTTTCCCGGGTTCTTCCTCAACCAGTTATACTAGTCACCATGTATAGCCTATTATGTGCTAAAATGGCGTTTAACCCACAAAAGCCAAACTAAGCCAAGTAGTATAGGGGGTCTTTATGGGTGCCATTTGTTTATTTAAAAATGAGACGAAAATTATTGTATCAACTTTGTCAAAACAAGGAACGTACTCAGTGACTTAGCTACAATTGAATGTTCTTGTTGTTATTAAGAGAGACATTTTGTTAAAACAAGGTAATAATTTATAAATTCGGCAACAGGTTTTGTGTACTTTGATCATGCAGGAGAATTACACTTATTGCATTTAAACAGCATGAAAAAATGATATTTTACGATTGGGGAGGGTTGGATCTATCTCCCACCAACCCCTTACCATACATCGTAACTGTCAGGGCGTCTTACATTGGAGAACTATGGGTCCAAATGCAATAATGTTAGTCTTTTAACCCTCTCCTCCCACTCCCTATATCTACTAACCTATATTTTTAATTTCATTTGTAACCATCCGCTGTGAAAGTGCTGTAGCCCCACTGTTCTTCTTGGTAGTTTGTGTGTTTCCAAGCTCTGAGACAAGGAACTACGTATTATGTGGCTTACTGTTTTAGGGATTTATACAGTTTTAGTTTATGGTCATCATTCCTTTTTGCGAGAGTCAATTCATTTTAGTTTATGATCATCCTGTATTCAACAGGCAAGTGACTAAAGTTTAGTTGGGTTTTTGGGAATGCTTGATAACTCAGCTTGTGAAATTCTGTCCACTTCAGAAGACACGTCAGACACCGATGGATCAGAGTGTTCAGTGTCTCCATGTATGAAATTTATCTGATATGGCAAATTTACAGAGAATTTCCAGAATTCTGCCATATCTGACACAACAGTTGCTTGCAGAATACTGACGGTAAATCAGACCAATACTAGCATACATGCAACATTTTTTTTCCTAAATTAGGTCGAATCTGACCAAAAGAGAATGATTTATTTTCAGATACATGTTATTTGCTTTTGTCAAAATCAATGTATGCAATTTTTGTAATAAAAGATAAACACGCCAGCATCTCAATTTCTCTGTAACGGTATGCAGTGTCAATGCCTTCTGTTTCTGTGATTACGTTACTTTGTTCGTAACTCTATTTATAGTAGTTAGTATGAATTAGTTTTCTGAACAGTTTATACAGAAATAAACCAATCTCGGCCTGATCACATTTTATCATTCTTACCAATGGAAATCTTTACTACATTTACCAACTGATGCAATTGCAATTATTAATTTTTGTTTATCACTTAGTCGGTAGACTTTGCCTACAGTGTGTGCAGTTTCTTATTTTTGATATTATAACATTTGAACATATCACTTTATGCGATTCTGATTGGTCGAAATAAGCTCATGAAGTTATTGTGCAGTATTCTCTTTACTGATTGGCTGCGATAGTGGGAAAACTTTATAACCCCGCTTTCTGGAATTGTTTGCTTTCAATGAACATTTTGGCCGCCATTTTTTGATTTGATTCACTAAAAGAATTGTGGAAAAATGGTCTCGTCTGTCAGAATATGGTCAATTTACAACCACAGGGGTTTGCTATGAAATGTATAACATATCACAACATGAAAAATGGCTGAAACCCCAAGACAAAAACAAGTAAAACTAAGGGTATAGCTCAGTTCATAGCGAGTGTGCAAGTTGGGGTTGGGAGGGGGGCGGTAAACCTGAAGCATGGAATCCACCCTATATGCAAGGGTGGTTAAATGTTGACTTACAGAAGTAAATAAACTCACCTTTGCTCACAGAAGAATGTGGACATAAACCGGTCTCCAAACTGACAGACGTTTATCCAACCACTGCATATTTAAGCGGTAAATAAGTGATGCAATTACGACTCAAAATGAAATTTGTTTACCTATTCTCTAGTCTGCTGTTCCAAGTCAAATCCGGTCACAAATACATTATAGATTATAGTAAATATGGGAATTTCTGCATCGAGTAAACCTTCTTTCGCATGAATATTGCAACAATGTAATGTTTAGTTGTGAAAGTGACATGTTTAGTTACGTAAGCGTAACTGCAGTCTAACCGGGTATTGCCTCAAACAATGCGACATCATGCGCATTGGACAATCTGTGTTGAAAAATGATTTTGTCTGTGCAAAATATTCTTTTTATTACGAAGGATGCTTGTTCTTTGACTTATAGACTGTAAGAAAAGTACAGTCTACTTTTAAACATTAATACTAGTTCGACTTTGGGACTATTTTTTACGTACAAGAAATGAAAGGTGCAACGCCTGTCAGAATGAACGAAATTATTCTTATCATTTGAATAATTTGCACTGAAATAAAAACTATGTGATTAAAAGAATCTCAAATGGGTAATGATTTAATATTGAATAATGTTAACTTACAGAAGTAAATAATGCACAAGTGATCCGCTATCAGTTTGAATGTGCAAAATAAGCCAAGGCTCGCAAAAGCTGGACATTATTAACCCATTTCATAAATTAAATATTAAATCATTACCCATTTGAGATCATCTATATATGTTATGCATAAAATAACACTTAACTGAGATCAATAATGACGTCAAAACGTCGAGTAAAGCAATGGTGTATTGACATAGGCGTCCGAATATATTTTAAGCCATTTCACTCAACGTTCTGCACTTTTGTCAAATAAAAACCAGTATTATTCGTCGCATGATCACTTGAATCTTACATATGGACTCATTACAAGTAAAACTGATGAAGCTAGTCGAATAATGTCAAAAGTTTGATCTCCAAGGTTTCCAAAAATCAGCACTTATGTAAGATTTGCTTTGTATCCACGTCATCAAAATCGCTAATTGTATTTCCTTTACCGTCATCAGTATCAGCTGAATCGAAACACTCACTGTGAGGTTTCCAAAAAGTTAAAATTAGCGTTTCAAACTGCAATGTCTGATGTTAACGGGAAACACAGAGGGTTGCAAATTTAAGTTCTAATATGGATAGCAATAATCCCCATGGTTATTTGAGTTTCTTCAAGTATGAATTCAAAGTACGAATTTCTAAATGTTTAAAATCTCATTCAAAGAACTAAATAATATTGAACTTGCACAAAACACACCCATTTTGGAATTTGTAAATTTTGAAGCATCTAAGTGACAAATGCCAATAGCTATGACAAAATATAATCATCATATAACTGGACAGAGGTCACTTAGATGTACTGTAATTACCCGCTTGATTCTGTTTCTATGGTTACAACATCACTTGCCACCATCACGTCATACTTAATCTAGAAGTAGATATACAAAACTGTCTAACGACGTATGTTGTACTTGTGTATAAAGTGTGTATATTAATTCAAAGTGATAGCAGATCACTTATGCATTAAAACTTTACTATTGAAACTTGCATAATAACATGAAAAGTTGAAATCCTATGTCGCTCCCATCCAATTAATATGAGTGAAAATATGGAAGGTCAACATCCTCCTACATCTCGCTTCTGGAACCTTATCACTAAGTATTTTTCTTCATTTTCTTTTAATTTTCTTTGTCGCTGTTCTTGTTACTGTTCTTGTTCTCTTTATCATTATTTTGTCCAGTTTTGAATGTTAGCTTTGCTGTAGATCTTGGTACTGATTGAAGTAGTAACATATTGCTGAATTTGAATTACGTGATGGGCTGTTAAAACTTTTAAGTGCCAAAAAGCGAGTTAAGGTACAAATTATTAATCGATTATGGGGACAATATTTAAAAATATATACGTTTTGCACTCCGAATAACGAGAAAAGTTACACGTATTAAATAATTACTTTATAGACGTTAGCCATTTTCATCAACTGTTGTATATACTGTCTATATTGTTCACCCACAAATATATGTGCTTTACTTTTAGTTGAGATATAGATATCAGTCACAGAGATGGCGTGGCTCCTCAAATCACATTTTATATGACAAAAAACAACATTTACTGCAAACGCGTTGCATGAAAATATTTGAGGTAGCTGCGTTGCATAATTAACATTACTTAGTTTACATAGTTAACAGTGATATAGTTATAACTGTAAGCTTCAAATTAACTGTAGTATATCAGAAGATATTTCTCTTATCAGTTTATCAGATTTTCTTCAAAACTTAGTGATGGTAACATGAAACTGTGTGTGTGTGTGTGTGTGTGTGTGTGTGTGTGCATACATATATGTATGTATGTATGTATGTATGTATGTATGTATGTATGTATGTATGTATATGGGGGTGTGATTTGGATTTTGAACGTAGCTTTAACAATTTTCCAGCCATATCGCTACGACGTCTGCAGTGTGGCAGTTTATAGTGACGTCTAGCACTGGGGCATCATGCCGAAGACATAGCATGATGTCCCACCAAGACGCTCTAACCACTTAGGTCACCGGAGCGGTTACTAAATATTTTTAATATTTTCATGTTATTAAAATATATTAAGAATCATATAGTATCGGTAGCATTTGGGCCAAGGGGTTTGAACAAACTGACAATCAGTATAGATCTGAATCGATAAAAATTTTATTGGAAGAAAAATGAAAAAGTCATATCGTAAAATTACATAATGCTAGTAATTTCATTTTTATCTTCATCTCAGTATCCCCAAGGAACCCAGTATGGTGAGAGACAACTGCAATAGTGATGATTTATTATATAGTTATTAAATTAAATTAAATTACATTTATTAATTCTATACGTAGTTTTCACTGATACAAAAATAAGATTAAATCTAACTGATACAATTTAAAATTAACATGCTATGAAGAAGTCATATCTTTATCAAAATGCGGCCCCTGACGTGACCCAGCAGTTGTCTGGCAAACACTGAATAAATGATTTTAGACTGAAGTTGCTTGGGGTTCTAGGGACAGTTTTTATGCACAAATTTAATGTTACATACACCTGCCTAATATAAAATTTCATAAAAAAAATAAAATACATGAGTGAGGTCAAAAAGGTCCGTAATTTGGGATAGGTATAATAAAGCAACAAATAAGATTATCATTCACTTGATCTGGCAAGTCAGTGGAAATTCATAGAATAAAAAGTTGAAGCACCCTACCCCCAAATTTCTACATGCATTTTTCATGTCCGATGGCCATTTTTGAGAACACGTGATGCTCACAGGGCAAAGTCAAGCCCTTTTCCTGGGTGATAATTTTTAAAAACATTATGTATTTAATAGTTTGATGCTATTCAAAATAGTTGTCATCCAATCAGTTTTTGAGATTTTCTACTTACCTTGAATCTAAGTGTGTACTTCCTAGTCGACTATTGGTATTTCACTGGCTACATACTGTGCAGTGACTACATGAGGTGTAGATGCCTCACATTCATTTCAAGAATACCACAAGCCGGAAAGACCAAATTCACAAATATGTCCAAATCTTCAATTATTACGCAACAAAAACTGAAAAAGTTACACCATTCCATAAAATTAAGAAATTTGCCAGGGGGCAAAATACGAAACTGTCCATTGCCACCTTATGGGCCGTGGCTGCTATGGTCGACCATACTAACGCTAAGGAGTAAATTCCCGTATATAACCTCCAGTCGACCGAGCAGCTGTTTCCTTCCATAGGAAACAGCTGCTCGGTCGACTGGAGGTTATATAAAGTTGTGAAAATCATAAAGCCACGGTACGAAAAATTCATGACATTATGCATGACAAGACATTAGCTGACTGCTCATTTGGAACATATATTTATATTGGACGATATACAAATAATTATTAAAGACAAAGGAACACGATTATACGTCTATGTGTCAAATCATAAGGTTTTAATATGCTAAACTATAATTTCAATTAAAGTACTGAGACGCTATGCAGACAACCACGAACAACAATATCTCCAGTGATGCAATGAAAAATAGTCCCACGATAAAGAGTTAATATGAGAGTTGTATGCTTGAACAGTTCTCAAATTTTTGCTGGAACTACTTTTAAATAACCTAAAGTGAATAATGCAGATAAATGAAATTTAGCATGATGTCATCAAAATTATGTCTTCTTCAGTTGTAGTACATATCTTCATACGCCACCTCGCTTGTCAACACGGTAAACAGGTCAAGAATTTAACCAAAAAGAACCCACGTAAAATATAGGTCGGTATGGACATAAGATAACAATCAAATGAGCCAATAGAGAGCAAATTCTACATCTGCAAAATGTATGTATGTTATTGATCTGATTTTAGACTTCGAATATCAATTGTCTATGAAAGTTCTTCACTCCTCCATGTCATTAGGCACGTATTACCGAACTTCGTTTCGCACCATAAACAATCATTCGACATTCATTCTGCAATTGAAACTAAATTAGAACGTATCGAAATATGAAGTATATGTAAGGACATAAAGTTACTTGGATTATGGATCAAAGGAATATTGAATCAACTGAATTTAGTGTTAGTCAAATTATAGCTGATTTTTTGTTTCAGGAAATATACAAGTAATAACGTACTTATTTCCGTTATCTGGCTATTGGACTTCGTTCAAATTATGAAGTGTTATGATGTAATAATTCATTTTATACATGATATATATTGTCAGTATTGAAACAAGTAACTATTCAATTTATTATGCTAAAATACAAACTCCAAAGACTGAGACAAATACATATTATGAATCATACACTTATTAATAAATACCTGAATCAATAAATCACAAACCGTTATATTAAAATAGTCATGTCTCATGGAATACCGTTGTTATTTTTCTATTTCAAGCATACTGTGCATGTTGGTTTGCTTCTTGGTTTGTTTTCTTGTTTGGTAATGTTTGCAGTTCCTGAAACGAATATATTATTCATTTAGTCGATGTTTCGCAAACATGTTAGTTCTAGTTTAATATCATGCATGATATTTTTTTGGTTTAGAAATGAACGGCTTTGTCGACTCGATATATCACCAAAGAAGCCGTACATGCATCGCGGTCGAGCAGTGCTCAACGGTCTGTTTGCGAGACACTTTGGTTTTTAACCACTGCTCGCTGTAGAAAGTAAATATCTTGCAATTAATATTTATCTTTTATTATTCTGAAAGGATGCGCAAGTGATGACGAAAATAGTTTTTGCAACTGTGTTTGCACAATGCTCACAACAAAAGGTGAAAATAATCAACGAGTCAGGACGAACACGAGGTAGTATAAGCTATCGTGCACAGATGTTACCCTCTGGAAAAGACAAGCATACACGTATAGAAATATGAGAACAAACAGTTCTGTCAAATAAAGATGAAAACTATAAAGTCCTCCAGTCAATTGTTTGTATGACAATTTTCTTTCGACAGCTCATTATGCTATTAATAAAAATACAATTAGTATATTGCTATAAAATATATGCGTTTTGAAAATAAAACTATAAATATGAAAAAACTGGATAAAAATATGTATATTTAAAAATTAACAAATAAACAACACAAATATTAATAAAAATATATTAATATATTACTATACAATATATGCGTCTTGAAAATAAAACCATATATATTGCTATAAAGTTATATATATATATATATATATATATATATATATATATATATATATATAACGTTTTTATATATTGCTATAAAATATATGCGTTTTGAAAATAAAACCATATGTATATATATTAAAAAATCTGGATAAAATTATGTATATTTAAAAATTAACAAATAAACAACTTTAATATTCTTATCGTATGTCTGGCATGAATGACAAACACATTTTAACATCTATAATGCACAGTATAGCAATGTGGGTATTTGATATAAAATGAGTCTATATCGAAAGGCCCTACTCTCAAAAGCATAATACATTAGTATAGAAAGAAAATACAGTAGTGTATAACTGAGCCAGAAATTAGCGCCAAACATGTATGGTTTTACATTTTGTTTTTCTATTAATAAGATATAAGAAAAGATAAACAGAATATAATTACAACCTTCAGATGCTCATATTAAAAATAGACAGTTCTTTAATATGGATATACATTTCTACTTTGTGAAAATGACGTGCAATATATTTGACTAGTCTGAAAGCTTAATCAAGACATCAACATTTAACGATAATGTTGAAAATTTCGAATTTGTAAATAAAGTACTTTATCATGATGGTCAGAAAGTATTAGCTTTACCTTGTCTGCTGTTTCAAGTACACTGTATGAAGCTTTATACAACTTTGCTTAATAGTGAAACTTTCCACGAATCGTATTTCAGTTTATCGCTAATATGATTCATTTTCTACATTAACATATATAATAGATTCCTTCTCAATGTAACAGTAGCTACATTTATTATTATGTACAATTTTCTCTACTTGTAAAAAGGTGTTTGTGTGTAAAAATGTGTGTTGTACCTTGAAGTGAATGTCTTAATATGATCTAATTTGCTTGTCAAAGTAATAAGAAATATAATTTTCTACAGATTTCCGATTTAATGAGACAGTAATATAATTCATCAAAACAGTATACAAAACAGTATTATAAAAATTATAAAATTAGAGAGTGGTTGCATTTGTTTTCGTACAAATTTGTATTGTTTGTTAAAGTGACTAGAAACCAATTAAATGCACAGTTTGAAAGATGTTGTAACAGTTTCGTTTCACAGCATGATGCTACGCAAAACATGTAATTAAAGGGCAGTCGAGCTTTTAAACTGGACAAACCGCTCCCACGGCACTTAATTACGACGGCCCTTAATACTACGTATCAGTTTCCATCTTTTCTTCGTGAAAGACCTTTAAACTCTCGTTCACAAGACCAAGAGCTTTTAGGACCCTGTCTATGGGTGTCACTACACATCTGTAATCTGAGAGACATCCTATCGCCAAACCAACGCATGTAAGACGGTTTCCTCCATCTACCATGAAAACCCCTGCGCCGGAGTCTCCCGGCTCAAAGAAAACCTCTCTGGTGGGATCAACATGAATTAAGTTTTTCATTATGACTGATTTGCCAATATCACTTGTCAAAGAGGGCAGGGTAAGTTGTGCTTCTTCTTTCTTTAAAGACGGTGAAGCTTTCTCTGATTCGTAACTCCTCACCCAACATAAAGCAGTTGATAGGGTACCTCTTCTGAGTCCAGTTGAAGCCCCGCATTTTACTATCCTCATACCCGAATCTGCAAAATCAAGAGGGGATTTGAAGGATCCATCCTCATAGACAGGAAGTTCAGTGCCAAAACCTGCAAGAAAATTGTGATTTCTTTTGTCTATGAGAGTTTACAAATTCGTTATATGCGATACATCAATTACAAAAGTAATGCTATCATAATTGTTTACTAAGGGATCGCGTCAATTTGTTGTAAGTTGTAAATAAATTTATTTGCATCAAACAATAACAGTTTCCAACTATTCTGCATCTCTGTCCAGTCATGAAATTTAACATTTAAATGAAGAAATGCAATCTTTTAAATTTCGTTTTAAAGCTCTATCATTATTACCGGCGTCAGAGAGTTGTGAATGCTCGATCCAAGCAAATTCTTCTTTGTGTGGAGCTCTGTTAGTTATTTTAATAAGGGCAGCATCAACAGCTCCATGTCTTTCTTTCGACACAGGATCTTCCCAATCTTCACTGAACTGTATCTCTTGGATGACCCCACACACTCTATCTATCTGATTACTTTTGTTAGACATATAGTCAATATTTGATGGTTGCACTACTTCAAGATTTTTAAGTTGCGAGACATTAGCATGGGTAGATAAATCGCCAAGAACATGAGCGCAAGTTAGAAAACCAATGCTGTCATCGTCGATACGAACAAAAGGCCCAAGTGTTCCCTTCAGTTGACAATCAGCTGGGCCAATACTGCAACCCATTCTGAGAACCTGGCTTAGGTCATCTCCTCTTTGAGGGAAACATCGTTGTGGATCAGGTCTGAAGGCATGGAAATAGAAATAACCCTCACGGATATCTACATCAATTTTTTTGTCACCTACGTTAAGACAACGTGGGAATGGGCTCTCTCCGAACGGAATTATACCTTTTACTCTACAGTACAGAACGATGCATATTTTCGGAGATAATTTGCGTCCATGGTCGGAAGAAGCTATAGCACTTGAACTTATCGCCTCTAAGTTACTATGCTTGCTGAAGAGTTCATCACCATGTTTCTTGATTGCATTATTGATAAGAGTTATATCGTCTTCAGACAGTTTTGCTTTTCTGTTATCTGGAGAAGTTCGAGCAATCACAGATTCCCGTTCAATTTTGTCGAACTCTCTGTACTTTACGTCAAATCCGAAGAACTTTGAAAATTTGGGATGAAAACGTCCTGAATAGAGGCAAACCAATACCGTTTCTCCAGAGGTTATTTCGGTACCAGCCCAAGTTGAGACAATGCTTTTTCCGTATTCTTCCGCCAGCTTTTTAGATATTGTTGCGAGCAATATTTTTGGCATCTCCTCGTTCAACTGCAGACCAGAACTTAAAAGTTCTTTTGCAAAATCTGTCATTGGTTCTGCTACTTGTATATACTTTTGAATATCTGATATTCTATTTTCTTGAACTGCAATTCGTAGATCCATTTCTTTCTGGATGAAATCTTTTCCAACATTATGATATGGAAAAAAGTAAAAGTTCGATTAGGTTATGAAAGAAGAGTAAAGTGCTCACATATAAACTTTTTGACTTGCACACGAGAAGTAGGTATAATGCTGTTTTAGTCATTGTTTTGTAAAGTAAAAAATTGGATGGTAGGTTTGTTAAATGTTTGGTTTAATTTTGTGTTTCCAACCAGCCATTTATTACTTGATTTTCTTTGATAAAATACTTTATAATAAAATTTATTTTTAAACAGTTTTGTCCATTTTGATTTTTGTTTCATTTTGTATGTGATTGACTTGTAAGTGTTTAGGTTTAAATTTAATTTAAAACAAAACTTCCTTTAGGATTGAATTCTGGTCTTTTGATCTTTTAAACCAATTTTATACTTTAAAAATGAAGCAAAATTTTTATAAATAAGTAAAATGTTTAGAAATAAAAAGAAATTTGAACAAAACGAGGTTTGGAAAATAAATCGATAAAATTTGTTAAATGATAGTTTAAACAAAAATTATTAAATCAAACAATGCACAAATTAAGTCACGAAATTGTTGTTTCATTTCTTTTAACAAAGCAACTACCACATAAAAATCAAGGTGTGCCAAACCAACATGTTATCTGTCATATACAGCTGAAAACAGACTTTTTCATAGTATGATTGAATGGATCGATATGCATAAGCGTCAATATGCTAGTGTGTCATCAAAGGAAAAGTACTATTTAGAGCAAAACTATCATATGCCACGTTATTGACAGAATGAACAAATTTTCCTTGAAAACAAATATGTGTATTTCAAAAGGCTTTCAGCAAATAGAGTTACAAACATTAATTAGATTGTCTCAGTCTGAAGCGCAGAATATTTAAAAAGTTTAATATTCCTTGTAAAAGTAATCGAATGATAGTTCTATCCAAAAGGATACAAGGAATGAACTCTTGTTTAGTCAGATTAGTTCTTTCGCTTTATTTACGATTCAATAAGGAATAGGAAACTAGTTACTTATTCCCCGGGCCCAAATTTAAAAATGCTGCTGGTTGCTATTTGTTCCTACTCATTGGAATGCCTGGGATGTAGTAGGAGCAGTAATCATCATCAACAGCAGCAACAAATCTGATGCAGCTATTGCACCTACTACTACTACTACTACTACTACTACTACTACGTCTACGTCTACGTCGATAACAACGCGAATTATTATGGGCTAGAATTTCATGATCGTACACTCGCAAAATATGCGCTATATTTGTGGATAATGCAAATTTAGATTTTTTTGCGCTTGAAATTCGTTTGAGAGTGCTAACTTATCTAGTGATAGATTAAACAGCAACTCATTAGTAAAACCACTTAATTTGCATAAATTCAGCACAATAATCTTTCCGGAATGTAAAACCAACCTTTCTTGCATCATAGTTCGATAAATTCATCCCTCAAACTTGAACTGGTATGAGGGCTTATTTATCAAATTAGTGTTGTCACTGGTCCTATTACCGCGTGATCAAGGGACCAACCATTTAATGTGTGTGTGAGTGCATGTGTGCGTGTGTGTGTGTGTGTGTGTGTGTGTGTGTGTAGGCGGCGGCTTTGAATCATCTTTTCTGTATTCCCTGAGGTAGACTCTCTTCCTACGTCTCGTTTGAAGACTTTGTTAATAATTTTTGTTAGAACGGTCGATCTAAGATATATTTGTGAAATATTACAGTGACTGTTCCTTTGATATGGCTGTGCATAACATATTGTTTGTTCAGTCGTGTAAACATGATAGTTTATAAACTTTTCTGTGTCCAACAATACAAACCTGATCATGGCAAAACCTTTGGCTGAGCGAAGCCGACGTTTGTCAGAAGGCCAGAGAGATTTGTTTATTTATTTGTTTTTTGTTGTTGTTGTTGTTTTTTTAAATCTGCCTTCAACGATATCGAAACGTGCCCGAGATTTGGAACAATATCCTTTGGGTAAGCTAAATTCTTCTGTTTGAAGAGCCGATAGAGAAAGTTTGCTATTTGTGTTATCGAGGTTATTCCTGGAGTTGTGTGTTTCCACTTGCACAATTGGGAGAACACTCATCACTTCTTAGAGAGGTGGGCCTTTTTGCCTGAGTGATTATGTTCACCACCATTTCTGAGAAATCTTTTATCCTGATGAATGCAGGTTCAAATACACGCGCAAAATTTTCACGGGAATATTTATCCATGTGTTGCCGTCACATTAATGGCTAACATTGCCCTCCAATTATTAGATAAATGTTATCACTAAGACAAGCAGTATTAGTATATATGGCAGGTTTTGGTATAAAGGAGTTTAAACGGCCACATATTTTAGAAACAAATTCTACTTAGTTCACACATCTGATCCTAATTATTAGGCTGACCCATAGGATTTGGGTTTGTGTCTGTCATCGCTGTAAAGACGGCATGAATTGATTTTGTTAACGAACTATGATTTTGTCTCTGACATTGTAGTTTTGATGAACTATCGCCCTGGTGCAGTCATATTGACCCCTAGCTTGCATGAACTTTGAAATTACTTGGGAATCTATATTTGTGCTGGATGCTATTGTTTGCAACTTCTGTACCCCGTAACACTATGATTTGTTTCTACTTGAGGGGAGCAATCAAGATAAGACGGCACTCTGACCCCCTATCTTTCTGAAAGAACTTATGAATCAGAGGTATTTAGGGAAATGTTTACGTGTTCATGCCATTTTAATCCACGGAAAGAGCGTCGACTACCCAGCGTAATTGGTCTTGCAATCTGACAAATACATTTGGGTAGCTTTGAATAACTCATCGAAAATAGAATAACTAGTGATGGATCCCATGGGTACAGATGGCAGAGAATATCGAGGTTTGAAGTGATCAGTGTGTGGTTCCGCCGACACAATAAGTCCATTAATTTACTGAGTATGCCCGGGATATTCCAGACCTGAATATAAATCAGTCACTGAAGACACCACGTGAGAAAATATCACACCAGAAGGTACATATCTGAGGATTTGGTCCCACCTTGCGTCTTTATGTAATTTACAAGAGTAAAGTTTTCAGACAGAATGGGAATACTCTTTCCAGACAGCGTCGCATGCCATAATTGAAACGCAAGTACTATCATACATTGGAGATTGAAGTGGAACGTCCGGGCCAAATCCCGCTGACTTTTCGAAACGAGAGCAGGGGGTGGACTCACCTGCTCGCCGATTTCTGGGTAACGAGTCCTCAAGGGAATACCCTGTGTAAGCCATCTGAGGTTTACTATTTGATGGAAAATTATATATGCCGCAACCGGAATCGCTTGATCCAGCGGGCCAAGCTTTTGACTCCCCTGGGGTAAGATCATAATTTGTCTCATAAACAGGCGACTCAGCACGATGGGATCCGCTGACGCATCGAGGAGCCAAAAGAATAGAAGAAGCTTTATAGACAATTTTCAAAGTACGTTCCTGGGGTAGACATACCCTTTACAGATACGTTTTGAGCTTGATACCCAAGTGAGTAAATTGTTTTGATACCCAAGTGAGTAAATTGTTGAGATTATAAAGGATTTGCCCTTGCTGACAATTAATCCAAGATGAAGCAGAAGTGAAATAGGGATTTCATGTCTGGATCAAGAATGTTAATCAACTTGTGCTTATGCATAATTTAGCCCAGGGTAGTTTGAAGTTGCTGACGTGGATGTAATATTGAAAAGCGACAAGACTCTATAATTCAAGTGAAGATATTGGGATTGTTGCTCAAACCGAAAGGGAGACTTGTGGATTAGGATATCTCTGTGTGTCCATTTCTAGCCATGGTACCATTTTAAAAACGAATTTCCTGAAAACTGTTCTTACTGTTGCAGTAAATTCATAACTAGACATCTCTAATAAGCGGTTGAAATAAACATTTTCTAAGTAGGGGTTCACCTGCTGCAAAATCTTGTTAGAATCGGAATTCACTGTAACGGCTTTACCTAAGAGGGTCAGAATTATATGGATCCAAATAACTATCTTGAAAACTTTCAGAGAGGGGTTGAAGTCAAAATTGTCTACTTAGGAATTCCATTGGCACAAAAGTTTCATAGACTCGAAATGAAAATTATGTAACTTTAGATAACATTTGTTCCACATGCCTAAAAATTCAACTGGCAAGGCAGACTGGAAACTCGTTTTTTTTGCACCAGGTCGCCGTGAAATTAACTGGCATCGGACAAGCGGGTCGGCAGCAATTTCTCATGCTGCTACCTTAGTTTCTCTGGCTTCGTCCTCAAAGGTTGTTATATCGGTACTTCAGCAATTACCACCACCAGCAGGAGGTCATATTTTCTATAGATCGTTTATCTGGTTTCGAATCGAACTTTTAGCTCCTTATTTTGCCTTCAAAAGTCGGTATCACGCTTTTCCAAGTAGCCAAATAGTGACATTTTTTTTATTGTTTATGCCTCCTGTTTACATTTTTCATTCTTAGTAGTGACCTGGCCAGGTTTATTGTATGTTAGCCGGATAATGTAATTTTATTCATTTATTTATTGGTAAATTTTTGTTTTAAATCCTATTGTAGCTTATATTTCTATCGTGGAATATAGATTGTATCGCGGCCTATTTTAGACACCAGGCAGTTCTCACTTTATAGAGAAAAATTGATCTACAATACTGACTTAATATTTTGTCTTTCTCGATTTGCAATGCAACGTTGACACAGTTCCAGCATGAAACTTAATTGCCAACACTGTAACGGCTGATCCATAACAAAATACAGGCTACCTTTCTTAATGCTGTTCTATGCACAATAGTTTGTGATTGTCTGTCTCGCTGTTGGCGTTGTAATATCCCTCAACTTTAATAACTTTATTATTGTTATTATAACAATATTAAAATGGTGCACAAAATAGTGTGTATATAAGACAGTGCTGGAAATAAGTTTCTTAGTGTGATTGTTTTAGTTTTCATTTATTGTATATGAAGCCCGTTTACAATAATCTGCAGTCATGTAATAAAAGTAAATGTTGGTCCTATCTCTAAAACTGGCTCAAACAGCAATTCGGATTTTACTGGCGTGTCAATGTATGTATTATTAGAGGATTACTTGGTCGCTTGTTATGAAGTGTTATTTATTTATTTTTTGTTGGTGGTCTCATATCTTGCAAAACATCCAGATATCGTGACATATTTTGATTTTCTACCAGGGATGTTATATTGGACTGACTACACTGGCTAGAGTAGCTGTATAACTTTGTCAGTGTTATTATTTTAAATGGCTGTGCAAAACATGATCGAAGCAATTTAAATTTACAACAGAGATAGCAATTTACCTCTAAGAAAATTACTGCGAATAAAACTGAGTCATTCAATAGATGCTTAATTTATTATTGTAATCTAAATAAGTTGATCCTGAAAACGAGTGTAATTAAAATACGTTTCCATATTACTTGGTTAACATCTAGCAGATATTATTAATATCGCTCATTGTCTGTATTAATGTTGTCTGTCTGTGTGTATGTGTCTGTGAACTCATTTGTTTGGAGAATAAAACTGAGTGATCAGACCTGTTTGTCTTGATAATGAACGCAATATAATAAAATGTACATGTAATGTTTGCTAGAAAAAGGCAAAAGCAGATACCGAGCTTACCACAGCATGATGTATTTATCTTTGTCTCCCAAACTTGATCATTGCTTGATAGGGTTGGTGGTTCGTTAATGAAAGACTGTTCCCTTCTCTGGTCAGATTTATTGGCAATTAGGGATACTGTTGAATTAGAATAAGTGTCAGATATCTATATGACTGTTACGGAAAGAAAGATGCATATATCAACGGTTACGAACTAGATTTGGCTCATTATTAAGGTACTCCTGGGTTAACACGCTACGCACGATATCTCTCTCTCTCTCTCTCTCTCTCTCACACACACACACACACACACACACACACACACACACACACACACACATATATATATATATATATATATATATATATATATAACTACTAGGACAAAGGCGGCGAGATAAAAAGATGAAACATTGTATGATTGTAACATTTATTCCATTGTTTAAAGAAACAAAAATGGTCTAGGTTCTCCAGATTTAGAAACAAATTGTCCCTAAAAAGTTATCATAAACCCAATTAGTATTCTATAATTTAATATTTCAATGTATTGAAAACATATCATTTTATGATGATTTTAATATGTTTACCAGAAATAATGGATTAATTCAGATTCATGACTTAATGTTGGCCACTCTATATTTTGATGTAAATATCAATCATTTACCTCGCAATATCTGGGACAAAAATGAAGTTTTCTTTTGACAAAATAAATAAGAAAATATGTACTGAAAAAGAATCGAATTCGAGAGCAAGCATTTCTAAGTCTGTTTCAAAAGCAAAAATTAATATATGAGAAAATAAACCTCCAGACAGATAAATCAATATTTTTGTTCCTATTACATATTCTTTGGTTGTTTATCAAGCTATCCAACATTTCTTGTTTGTTTCATAGATTCTACTTATACATTATGTCTTCATATTAACCATTCAAATAAAGTTTCATCTGCATGGCAAGGAATACTGATTTCAATAAACTAAAAACATTACAGATTTATTATTATATTCATTAAGTCTCACGTACCTCTCGAAAACGTTATGGAAGCCATATCAGTTTCTGTGTTCATGCTGGAAATATCTCGAAGAGTTTCATTATCAGAAATAGAACCTAATGGATTCTCTTCGACTGATGATACTTTTATTCAAACAAAACCCTTGTCCTGTGATACAAAGGCTGTTCCTACCCCAGTGTTTCCCGTTGTTTGTCGATCCATGCCACAGGCAGATCCTTACCTAGGCGTATTCAAGTCAATCTCTTTCGTATAATCTATGCTGCTTCCACTCCAATCTTGATCCATACTGGCATGTTCTGTTTCTGTTACGGCTGGATAAAATACACGGCGAACTTTTAAGTCAGTACTTAAATGTTCAAAGTGTCATATGTAAATAATGTAAAAATCTGAAATAATAGAAGAAAAAAAACTTGAGACATTTTGGTGAAACTGGGCCTATAAATATTATTAAGAAAATATATGAAGAACATATCAAGCGTGGAATTTAAAATCAAATTCTGATCGAAATTCTCCTGGTTATTCTAGACATCAGCGTAAGCCCTGTTGGAGCCGAGTGCTCTCTGTGGCGCAAGAAAGGTCGGACTTACGGTGCACTAATGATTATGCGGCTAACAACACTTTTAATATGAAATGAATATAAAATGAATGTGTACAACCACGTAGTCTTATAGTGATTTCGAAATATCGTTTTACTTCGAGCAGAGCGTTATGTAATACTTACTAACTGTATCATATGACAATTGCACTGTAACAAAAATGTTACTACTTGTGATTTGGTAATTGCACTTTAATAAAGATAAAGATATTATGAGGAAGTACAGCATCAGCTCAAACCTGTTGCAGGTTGTTGAGCACCTCTATGACAAAGCCACCAGTGCTGTCAGCATAGGAGGAAGAACAATCACCAACCTTCTCTTCGCAGATGATATTGATGGTTTAGCAGAAGATGAAAAAGAACTGACTAACTTGGTTGAGCATCCCGACACAACCTCCACAGAATACGGTATGGAGATTAGCGCTGAAAAAACCAAACTGATGACAAACAACACCAATGGCATCAGTGCAGATATAAAGGTCAGTGGACAGAAGCTGGAAAGAGTCACAAGCTTCAAGTACTTGGGATCAATTATCACAGATGAGGGCTCCAAACCAGAACTACTTTGCAGGATTGCCCAGACAACAGCAGCAATAACAATGTTGAGACCAATATGAAAAGATACCAACATTGCTATTGGTTCCAAAATAAGGCTGATGCGCTTGATTGTCATGTCCATCTTTCTGTATGCTTGTGAAACATGGACGCTCACATCAGATATACAAAGAAGGAGTCAAACCTTCGAAATGAGATGCTACCGCAAGATCTTGGGTATCTCATACATTGACCATGTAACCAACGAAGAAGTCCACAACAGGATCCGAAGAGTCATCAGATCCTATGAAGACCTCTTGACCACAGTAAAAAGGCGCAAACTGAAGTGGTACGGTCATGTCTCAAGATCATCTGGACGGGCAAAAGCAATCTTGCAATGCACAGTGCGAGGATGCAGAAGAAGAGGCAGACAGAAAAAGAGGTGGGAAGACAACATTAAAGAGTGGACAGGCATGAGGTTTGTAGATTCCCAAAGGGCAGTAGAGAACAGGAAAAGATGGAGAGAATTGGTTGTAAAGTCAACTGTGGTGCCCCAACGACCTCTTGGGTTAAGGGATTGATGATGATGATGATGATGATGGTGATGAAAGATATTAATGCAAACTCTTCATGTCTATGATTTTATTTGTTAAAATACCATAGCACAAACTACGAAAGTGATATAGTACACTGAACAATGTACCTAATGAATAGAAAACGTTATCCAGCTTTTGTAAAGAATTTAACACAATTTATAGATTATGGTTATATGAGGTTGTACTTAAATGTCTGTAATACGAATGCAGAAAGGTTCACGTAACTCCATTTGAAACGAAACATTAATATAAGATTTGTATACATTGATGTGTTCCTCTCTGCTTTCAACGGGAGGTTTACAAATGTGGCTGGAATGAATTTAATATACTTAAATGACTTAATTATATGTATGTTACTAAATTATTTAGAAGATACGTAGAAATAATCATCTTAACAAATTCCACGTGGAAAACTGCACCATTCTGACATAACTATAATGATGAAATCTAACTTTTAACTACTTTTCTAGTTCAAGATGGCATTTCTATAACTCCTTAACAAATAATCACGTTATTTGTTATTTATATAACTCTTTTCATGACACAAAGTCTGGAGCTATCCTTGCTGGAAAAGAGGTTACCCCAAAACGCATTTTCATTATTCTTTATGGTAATAGTGACTTGTACCTTGGGCATTTAGTCTAAAAGTTTCTTGTCGATAATATAGAATTATACCTAAAAGTATGAGCGAAAACATGTTTTGTAATCTATTACATTTCATTTGAAAGCTACTTTGATTTAGAGCCCGTTGTCCCCAATCAATAGATTTAATTATTTCACCTAAAGCATGAACGCTATCAAAATTACTGAAGATATGCAAGTTACATTGGTTATTACTTGGACATCATATTTCTTCCCATGACTCTTTTCCTTTTAACCCAGATTCATGTCTCTTTTCCGTTTTAAGAAAAGAGATATTTCATATTTTAGAGGAGACGTTCTGTCCATCCGAGGATATACCTTAAAATATTCATTGTTTTCGGTTGACCTTTATGATTTTGATTTTATTTTACTAGGAACTATTCACTTATAAACATTAGATTAACATACAAATAGTGTTTACATAGAAACGAAAACTCACCTGTCTAGAATGTCTTTTATCTTGACAATTGCCTATGTGAAGATTGGCATTCCATGAAACTAATTTGAAAGAAAGACATAAAGAACGGATTTGTAAAATAAAAGACCTGTTATGAACGTGTTTCCATGCTTTCAGGAAAGATGAATTTCGCACAACATGAACCGCAAAACAGCTGCGTATGGTAGCATAACGTCAGATGAGTGTACGGTTTGGACCAACTCGCACCACATTTTGCTACATCACAGAACAGCAATGTTTTTGTTAGACATTGTGAGCTCTAGGAGGGTAGGTCCAGGTGGGAGTGGCGGTCAAGGTAGCATAACAGCAGGTGGGATACTATCAGCAACACATCAATTAAAGACGCGAAATGTCAATGGGATATCATCATCTGCCATGGTGAGATGAGAACAAACGGTGAACATTGATTCTTTATGGACACAAAAAACTGGATGAAAAGCTTCAACACTTATTGCGTGATATATGGCCTGCGATATAGAGATTGGGTCTGACCCCTGATCTGCTGAAAATGCGGAAAAGGCATCGTTGTGTCTTATCGCATATGCAACCGCTGTAGATATTCACTAGGCTAACAAGCTGTGACTCATAGAACTAAAAGCCAGACAACAATTTTGGAAATTGCTTAGTGATTTTTACAGTAATGCTCATCCAAGTCCCACAACACGCAAATGGATAAACGCCTTTAATAAAGTAGCGATGGAGCAAGAACACATTCCATCCTAACCAGTGAAAATCATAAAATCAAATTTAAAAGAAAGCACACGAAGTGTTACGACTCTATGGTCATAAACTAAGTAACAGAAAGAAGCAAAAGCAAAACGTTTTGTAAAACTTAACAAACAAGGTAATTATCAAAGTTATAAAACGAAAATTAAGAGGAATGTACAGTAGTATGAACTGAATCCTAAATAATCCTGAAAAAAGATCTATTAAAGTCCAAAAGAATCGAATATTCCGTATAAATTTCAGACCCTAGAATGTACTGGTTTGCCGAGAGCCCTGATGTGTCAAAGTGGCGTTGTCCAGTACTATTTTTAAATGATTCACAATAGTCCCAGAATAATATTCTAGTTCCATGAGTACTTTATATTTCAATAATCGAAACAAATTTTTCTTCCCAAATAATATCTAATTAAAACATAAAATACATCTGCAGACTTGACGTTATTGCAAGAACACAATGAAACATGTTCAGCTTTAAGTATTTATTTATATGAGTAAAAGATAGAAAGCGTATTTTTGCACCTACTCCTACGTGACAATTTGCAAATCTCCAAGATCGTAAAAGAAACCACATGACCTAACTGATGCAATGGAAACTGATTTCATTCTTCTCAGAACACCAATCTGTCCCACCAAAGGGAAACAACCCCGAATTTGTCAACATGTTTACTACTAGCATTATTATTAGTAACTGTAAACAAGTACGTAATCATCTATTTATAGATCACAGAGAAAGGCTGTATATCTTAAACATCATAGCACACGTACACGCTAGCAATCAACATGCCTAGCATTGTGTAAATGAATGTTTGCTAAGGGAGTGAAGATCACTGAGAACGAATACAGCGATATGCTCGAGCAAATCAGCCAGACCACGCAATCATGCGACAACGCCAGTCCCAAAGCAGCAAAGACCTTCACGAACTTCGAGGCAGCCACCCATATCGGTTCCGAGGCAGTCGCTCATATCGGCTCTGAGTCAGACGCCGATATCGGCCCGCGACCATTCAAAGAGGCCAAGTTACGAGCCAGAGGAAAAGCCTTCAGAGATGTGAAGGCTCCACCAGTCCCCACGATGTGAAATCCTCTTCCAACTTTCGTGCAAAAAGAGGCGCTTACCTGAAAGGATAAAATCAAGCCACGATACCATTAGGGCACCCTCTAGAAGGAGACTTTTCTATGCAATTCAGGGTCACGAATCCTTGCCTGATTAACATACTCTTACAGGAGACTGAACAAGGTTGTCCAGTTTAACCTTTAAGTTTCGGGTGGAAGAGATTACAGAAGAAGACGAAGTTACTTCAGTGTCAGTTTACTATGCGGAGAAAATAGCACTGTCGTCGTCGGAACTGATAGCCAAGACCATAGCTAAGATTTAGGAACGTCTAGAAGTATATACTAACTACGACTCAAGCTGGTTGTTAGTACAATGCGTGGTTGTAAGATCTCCATATTGCCATACCACCCGTTTTGCGATCAAGGTCATATACCCACGCCCCCAATGGTCCACAAATGGCTCCTCATTAATATTGCTGGTAATGAAACGCTTTGCTTCAAATGGCCTATCCTGTCTTCTCTGAATCCATCCGATAATAACCCAGAGCACACCAGCAAGTACAACCAGCACCGGGGCACGCTACGCTTTGATTGATTTTATATCCGACGAAGGGCTCAAACATTACTAAGCGTTTGAAAATCTTAATGATACCCTTGCCATTAACCTCTTCGGATGGGATCACTCACTCTACCCTCCACGCATTTTCTACCCTCCACGTATTTCTGAGAAATCTCTAGACAAAACAATCAACTTGTTTGTAATGACAGACATTGTATTATTGCACTATGCGTTGATGACTATCCTTTCCAATTTAAATTTTAAGATTAGTAAACATGAAGACTAAAAGCATGACTGTGGCCGATGCTTCAAGATGGATACCATAACCTACAGGAGCATCAGGAGAGTACTGTTGCTTATAAATGAAGTACACCAATAGGATTTAACGTTTCATGTTGAGTTATATTATGAAGCAACTCATCAAATTTGAAGAAAAATAAATAACAAACATTTGACTCTACTTTAGTACATTTCTTCAAACATGCAAACTCACATGCATCCTAATATACACCTTACTAATACTCACAAAATAAAGTCAAAGTCAAAATACATTTAAAATCATTTCATTCAGTCGCTACCTGTACCATACCGTTTTTTTCGTGCAGAGCACAATAGAAGGATCCATTTCAAATGTGCTTTAAAATATATACTGTGTCTACCAAGTAGGAAATGTGTGTACAGTATTTCATTATTTCCATAACTATCAAGAAAATATTATATAAAAAACTCTTACAATGATGTTTTAAAAGAAAGTAACTGCTGAACAGAAGTACACATCATCTTTAAGCAAGCAAGCGTAAGTCAATGTATCCATTGAACGTAAGCTTTGGTAAAGACTCCGACAGTCACATGGTAGAACCAGGTCGAGTTTCGGAAGTGTACCTTTTTCATTTTATCTTGCATATGTTTTGAATGCGACAGATAATACGTATCAGTAATAACGATGTTTTATTTCTCCGTTTAACGATAGGTTGAGCACATTTGACATACTACATCAAACCTGCGATACCGTTCATGCTAGCCTGGGTCGGCTGATTCAATGTGTGTCATTGGTAAAGGAAATTAGCCATCATTTCCACAACATGATATAGAGAATAATATCCTAAAACTGGTGTCAAAGTACCCCCCCCCCCGCGCGTTGAAAAATCAACAACAAAACTCAAAAGGACCCAGCAAAAATTTACTCATCATTATTACAGCAATAATCCTTATCTGACATAATGTTTCCGTTTTTAATATGCATGTTATCTTCGACAATTGCTAAATTCAACCCGTACTATCAACCATAATATTTACTAAGAGGTGTACGAGTTAAAGGCATCTTCATATGATTCAATAAAATATGAATGTGTAATAAATGTCGTTATTTCAGCTTTCCATCAGTCCTGGAAAAGTTATGATATTTGTTATATGACGTAATAGCTATGAATTTCATGTTCCTCTAATCCTAGAAACAAAGAAACACAATTATTTATGTCGACAGATTAAATATCTTTCTCTTTCTTTCTCTCAGCAGAAATACAACAAAGGTGATCTGTGCTATTTAACACCTCATTCTGCAAGTGTTTTAAATTTAAATAAATCATGCCGTCGAAAATGAAGAGTACGATTTATTTTACTAAACAAGTTCTAAAGATTCGTCCACACAATGCGTAGACACCATGCAATGTGTGTGGGTTTGGATATCTTAGTGTTTTGCACTCTGTTTTTTTGTTTAGACCTATCAAGATCGGATCTTAAATGAACTTTCTTCCTGTAGGCCAACGCGACATGCACTGAAATGATCACAAGTACATGCTTAATGTATGGTATTTATCATTCAAGTGATACAGATCACCTAGTTTGGTTCTTTTTGGAACTTCGCATTACTTTGTCTCATGGCATGTACGCCAACATGGGGTCATAAAACCTGCACGAAATCGGACACAAGTACTTGTTTCTTTTTATTTTATTGATCCATCTTAGAGTCCTTGTAATCTTCCGCATTAACCTAAATCAGAATGGCTTTTTGTTTTTAGATACGATATAGACTCCAAACCAAAAAGTAGACCGATCCACATACTTTTGGAAACTTGTTAAGCAAATAACGCAATAGTAGGCTCAAAACATCAAACTTAGATATTATACGTGGAGGAAATCAATGTACTCGAAATGTATCAAACGCACACAGATTTTGATTTTATCAGTAACCGTCAAAAATATGGACTTCAATCAGTTTCGTGTTGACTTCTAAGATTTATTTGAATTGGGATACAAGGTTTTAATATTAGCAATTTTTTTAAACAAATTAAAACCTTATTTTATGCAATTTTTTGCAAAAAAAAAAAGAAACCCCAAAAACAAAAACAATAAAGATACATAATGTCATTTTATATTTAGTGAATATTTTATAGATGGACAGAATTAATGTGAAATACACATAAAAGATTAAATATTTGCATATCTTTTTTATATTTTCTCAGCACACGGTTTACATGGCAACTAGAATGTGAACACAACACGTATGTCAGAAATTAAGTCAAAACACTTCATGCTTGTAATATGCATCATAGGAAGAAAACTGGAGATGGGGCAAAATTTTTTGCAATATAGTTAGTACAGTGTTTAAGGATTTTTTGAAATATTAAAATTTTAATATATTCTGGAAAGAAACATATATGTATATTATTCATGACTTTCAGAATGTCATGAAAAAATTTATATATTTTTGTAAAGTTTAATGGCATCTTTTAAACACATTCAGTGGTAAGTTTGTTGCATCTTGAAAGAAAATTTTGTGGAAGATTCTGAAACACAATCGAATAACATTGTTGGATTAGATAAAATAATTGCAAAGCTATTTAAATGAACTTGAGCCTCGGCGTTATCTGAATGACGCTATTTCAGGCATGGACTATACAAGCGAGGAAGAAAATTTATTACCTAATTGTTGCTTTTAGCTATATGTTTATATTTCCCTAGTCGAATCAGACCTAAATCCATAGGCTCGTGGTGAATTAGAAGCACTTAAAAGGGAGCCTCCATTCGAAAATTGTAAATCTTCTACGTCTTTAGTATTTTCTAGTTTGCAAAGCTTTAAGTCAACGTATCATTGCCACCAGATGGAAATGTCTTGTCAGGATAGGGTCAAATTTCTGCGGCTTTTCCGATGAAATGTCCAACTCCAAGCGTTTTTCAAAATTTCTAACTGAGCGTAAGACTGCCCGAGCATAATAATTATGATGTTTGTTTTACATGTTTTCGACTGCCTAATCATCTAAAACTATTTGACCTCGATTTTCATTTGCTTTTAATTCATTTTAAATAATAACAGAATGCGGGGTACATTGTTCAAGATATGTTGAAGTTTCAAATTTTACGGAAGCTGAAGAAGACCAATATGAATGAAGTTGCAAAAAGTTTGCTTTCATTTTGATTTTAAAAAATACAGTAACTGTAAATGCTGTCAACAAAGGGGTAATACGGTGTTATGGCCAAATACGTAACAGACATATGTTTTGCGTATGGTATTTTGTTTTATAAACGTATCTTGCCTTCCAACAATTCGTAACAGTAAAGGTCTGAGTTGTATCCCAATATTCCATAAATTTGCATTCAAAGTTTATGGCAGATATTGCTGTGGCAGAGTTTGCCAAATCGTTGTCCGATAAAAGTGTAATGAAATGGCCCGATTGCTCAAACTATGGAATCCATGTGTCACTAGTGTTATGTATATGTAATTTAATTATTTGTTTGTTAGTTTTAATTTTTTTAAAATTTTCCATTACATGTTATAGTAATGATAGCTTTGTCTACTGGATTTGATATTTTTTTTTAGAAATTCAGTTCTGTTCTGTTTGACCTGATAAACAACCAGTAGTTGAAACATTGTATCTAGTTGCTGACCTTGATTCAGAAATTAGTAAGAGTTCTAGTAAACAACTTTTTAAAATATTTTATTAAATTCTTTGTAAGAGTAAGATTCATTCAGTGGAATCAAGGCCATATCTAGAGTACGTGGTAATTAGCATGTAAAAAAGTTTCTACGATATTCTAGAAGGTGACCACGTGGCCCTCATACGGGAATCTGTTTTGCGTCTTAACTTACTGTATAACCGTTTTCTTGAGAAGAACTAGCCAGTTGGGCTAAAAATCTTCGACACTTAAAAGTGTCTTGTTGTGACAAAGTTTGAGTTGAATTTTTATTTATGGAATTATTGATTCTTTCCCTGGACAATACTAGTGCTCATACAGAAATTTTTGGACACAGAAATTTATCGAAATTTATTCAGAAATTCTAAACTGGAATATTATTTTCTGTGATTCAACAAGGAACTGTTGACACGGCAACACTTTGAAGGCCACGCCATACGTCATCGCCCTCCATTTTGATTTCATCGGGACTCGAACACAGATTCATTTAGGGCTTTTCATTGATAGGACTTCTATTATTTAATTATTGGATTAATTTTGGATTTGATTCGTAAACCGTAAGTCCTTTTTCTCATTTTTACCTAGTTTTTCTAGGGAAATAAATTATTTGTTAAATTTTACAAAGCTTGTTGTTTTCACTCTTTTCTTGTTACTTTTTGTATGAGACTAGACATGTAACACTAGAGTTGTATTGATAACAAAACTGCTGAAAAGGTCAAACTAACTCTATGCGCAGTGTGTGTATATTTGTATTAGACAACAGGGCGGTTTCTCAATCACAGACTGCAAATTAATTTTCGGGGATTGCTCTAAACTTAGATTTTAAATGAAAAGTCCGTGTTTTGGCTTGTAGAACAGTACTGTTGTTGTGTAGATGTTCGTATTGTGCACATGGAGTGCTGCATAAAGAGTGAACCCCCTCCACTCTACCCCGCACCCCTACATATATTCATTGCTGCACAATGTAGAATGTAGAATTTAATGTGTGAGAGGTGGGTAATGGTTAGCGTATTAGAATGATATGTTTTATTGCTAAAATGCAATATAGTTAGTAATGCCTGAAATAGACACCACACAGATATTTAAGAGAGGATATTATACACGTTTCCTCACTCTCCTGTGTGTGGTGTGACAGAAATCAACCTCAGTAAAATAACCAAAGCCACTGAAATTTGAAATATAGGCCGATGTGGCATATTTAGAAACTGCACATAAATTACTCAGATTGATACAAGCTTTCAACGTTTAATGCCTATTCTGAACAATGTCTGGGAAACTCAGGGAAACATATAATTTTTGTCTTTACGGAGATTGCCCAAAACTTAAGCCAAATCATGCATTACCAGAAAATGTGGCTATCGGTGATGATATATAGGAGTTACGTAAAAAGCTACCCTGCTATAAAATTAACAGAGATAGAGCAAGTATAATAACTTACCCCAAAACGTTAATCATGTGGGACGCAGACGACGGCGTGACCACATAAGCTCTCCTTATTATGGCAAATGTTGAATTTAAGATTTTTAAAAATGTGCCATTTTTCATTATTGTTAAACCTAAACAGCGGTCTTCCGGCTATTCAAAATCTTTTCAAACAGACTTTGCATTGGAACTTTATAAAATAATCACTGTTAACCAAAAAAAAACAAAAAACAACCCCAAAACCCCACCAAAAAACAACAAAACAAATCAAACAAAATTCCATGTACCAAAAAGACTGGTATTATTGTTACTCTGTATTATTGATATATCAAATGATTCTTCGTTATAATTGGCATTCAGATTTCGTATGAAAGTCGCTCAGAATTGTACAACGTGTCAAAACATAATTACATCAATACATTAGATTTTCAATATTGAACCTAAAGGAATGTATAAACATTGTTATAAATATGATATCTTTTGATACATGATATTGTTTAGTAATGTGAGTCAAGTTAATCATTACCTTTTGCCTGCAGCCAGATAAATATAGGTGCTAAAATATTGCAACAGTTAAAAATTATACAAGTTAATCTGAAAATAAAAAATTATCATGGCCAGTGATGAAAGCCTTGTTGAAGATATATCCTCTATATACAAAATACTAATTTACAAAAAGAGAATATTCCTGAAATGAAAAGTTCAGAGATATTTGTTTGAAAAATAACTACAAAAATAGTTACCTAACTTCTATAAGCCTCAATAAGCGTTGTGATCCTGTCTGGATAGATGTAGGCTATTTGCCAAGATTTTATATGCCAGTTACCCAGAGGAGGTATCGTAGATATATAAGCATCATCATGTCATTATTTGTTGGCACGGGATTACGGACGTATCAATAAACAGACATGTGATGAGTGTGCTCTTCAGGTATGCACAGCAGTTGATCTTTTAACAAAACATATTTACTATTAACTAATCTCATTTGAGTCCTATAGAGGGATCTTGTGAAATATCTTTTCATGTACACACATTTATATCCATACTAATTTCATTTACTTCCATTCAGGTATGTATGTATGTATGTATGTATGTATGTATGTATGTATGTATGTATGTATGTATGTCTCTGTCGAAACATAAATATCACCCAAAGGATTGATATGGGCTATAACATAAAAACTGCCATATTGTTTTTCATTTATTTCTATCAGTAGTTGTTCTCATTTTTTATTTTTCTGTCACTCCTAACGATGGTTTTGCTGGTGTGCTCAAGTCGATGTATCTTTAAAAGTGTGACTGGCTGATGAAGAGATACTACCCATGTCCAGAGGGCCTGTCATTTCGTAACCAACACTGGCTTCGCGGCTAATGATTTGCTGCTCAACATACACCGCAGAAGTTGAAACTAATCCATCTAAAGAGTGATTTAAAAGTCTTCCTTTTTATGTTCGACATACGGTTTTGCTTCTCCGTCTTTGTTCCCTGTGTATTTATAACGGCTTAGTCTTGAAACCACCGTCGCGAAACTTAGTCCATCAGAGGCGTGAATAAAGAGACGGTCCGAGACTCGGCATAATTTTCGTCTTCCGCTCAGACCATCTCAAAGAAAGTGCTGGGGTAACCATCTACTATTTTACCATCAGCGTTGATATGCTCGAGATGAGGACTGTATAAAAATGCAGCCAGATTAGGCCATACGTATGTGCCATTGGAGTAGAATTTCCGGTAAGGCCAAACAGAGCCGATAATCCCGTCTTATGCAGAAAGGTCCATCTGGCATTCGTCACCTTAAATGTCGTCCGTACAGTTGATGGGTGATAGGTAATTAATAAACCGGTAAAGGAAATCTGCAATATCTTTTGAGAGTGCTTGAATTGTCGTACCGATATTTAAACACAATCACGGTACTTAAAACGTTTGTAATCACCTTCTGGTCAAAGACATCAAGATGCTATAAAGCAAGGCCGCACCAACATTGCACCGTTCAGGCGCGTACGTGATCTCTCGGGATTTGATTCCTATGGTCTTAAACTAAGTAACAGAAAAAAGAGAAACAAACAAGCTTACTAAATTTCAACAAACAATCTATTTCCCTTGAATTCAAAAGTCAATAAACAGCATGTCATTCCAATGAATAATTTAAATAAATAAATCTTCTCAAATTATAACTGTACACAACTAAAATTGATTCTATCATAGACTGTTCTTAAGATAGGAAGGAATACTTTTGATGAAAACCTACTTGACCTATGTCTCAATAACTTTTTCTGAAAAAAACTCTATCATCTTAACGGACAATTACCCCAGAAGCCTGTACCCTTTTCACGTCCAAACGGGTTGGAGGTGATTGATGCGGATGTTAGCAGGGAGAAGTACATCCGACTGTTTGAGGAACTTAACGTCACCACTTACTCGGAATCATGCAACAAGACAATTACCCTAAAAGGGCTGTGCATGACGTTTGCAAATAACTTTTCTTACAGTCTAATTAGGTAGATTTGAAATGAAAGGATATGTTTTGCTAGAGCAATGACAAATTATTCCCAGAAACGGTCGTTACAGTAGCTTAGGTTATAGAAAACAATGTCAGAGATATGGCGGACTCGGTTTCGGGACCCGATCAGATGGTAAAATGTTCCCATGTAACATTTTGCAATTCAACCCACATACCCCTCGAAAAAGACACCAGGTAGATTAATTATAACACCCACCCCATTGTCACGGAGTTGTATAAAGCCCTTTGTTATTTATTAAATACACGTACTCCGGTTTCGTTTTTTGTGTACAACGATACCCGAGGGTGATTTATGTTTATTGTACAAGATTGAAGTGCTTTCCATGGGAAAAAAAAAACGATATTCATCAAGCGCACAGACGATGTAGGACTACATTTTCTATGTATAAATTCCTCACCGTAGGACGAAATATTTACATTACGGAACGTCTTGTCAGTGAGCAGTCAACTTAAGGACTTGCATCTTCAGCTGTAGAGGTATGTGAGTCATTTATTAATTTCTTATGTATATTATAGGTTATACAAATTGTACTAACACGTTTATTTTTGTATATTTTCTATATAACTCCGGCTTGCGTAGTATAATGCAAATATTTTCTATTCTTGTATGTGACTTAACAGAAGATTTATATTAGCAATAAAGTTGCATTTTATTAAGAAATGTTTAGTACCATAGGATTCTTATCGGACCACCAGGAGGTTCACTTCTGAACCTGTTTATTGCTTTGTAATGTTGTGCCGATAATGTTTTTTTTGTATAACTTATCTATATAACGTCTTTACGTGTTATCGTATATACCCGTGTCATTCTTAATACACGGTGTTAGATTTATTTTCAGCTGATCAGAGCTGACCATGGTGATCAGAGCCGACCGTGGTAGCTGTGGAGCTGACCATGGTGGTCAGGGTTGACGGGGTGGCTGCAGTAGAGCTGACCATGGGGTTGACCATGACGGCTGTGGTGCTGGCCATGGCGGCCGTGGAGTTGAAGATGGAGCTGGCGACGGAGCTGGTTGAACGGCGCCCGTGCAACTGATTGAACAGAGTGTTGCTGGTTGAGTAGCATGTGATCGGGCGTTGCTGACCGATTGGTAGGCACTGACTGCTTGATTGACCAAGGAATTAAATAGTGGTCGGTGACTACCTGTAATGCTGACTGCTTGATTGACCAGTGTGACTGGTAGCAAAGTATTCTGGTGACGGAGTGCTTTATATAACTCCATACATGTATTCTTTTAGCCTGGGCTAATTTTGGGGTTTGTTATTCCCAGTGTTTTGGGACTGTAAGGATATACTGTATGATATCTGTCCCACTTTTACATCATTTTACTATCTGAGTAAAGTACATTTTTCACTATTTGAGTAAATACATCATTTTACTATATGAATAAAGTACATCATTTTTACTATTTGAGTAAAACCCATCATTCTTTTCGTCGTGTGAAATTACTGTGAATCATTAACCTTTGTCCTTGTACTGTGTAACGTCATTTACTTGTATTCACATTTATGTTACATTATTAGGTTCGTGCGGATTGTGTTAATTTGTCCAATATTTGGATCTTATACACGCACGTATTAATCAGAATTCTTTTTTTCATTTGAGTCATTCATCAATAAACATTGTATTTGTATCACCATCAAAAGTGTTGTTACAAATCCGAAATCCAACCCGGTTATCTTGTTACACCCGTAGAAGCACACACACACACACACACACACACACACACACACACACACACACTATGTCCTAAACTTGTTTAATCAAGTTATTGAGTCGTCTTATCTTTCCTTTTGACACTGAATACTGAGTATTGTTGACTGACACAGGAATGTATCATGTTCACACATTGTTAAAGGCCTTAAACGCTACAATAAACTCGTGCCTGAAGCTTTATTGAGACGATGTGAAAATAAGCGAAATATACTGTGTGCATCATTTGGGGATGTAAAGAAATTCTTTACAGCACATGCGTTCTCAAATTAGGAACTTCAACTTTGATTAAGAATTTATTAAAGTACAGGACAGAGTATATAATATATTAAACATGCCTTTAATTAGTATATATTATACCTATACCGATCTCCTTTCACTATTCCACGAACTTTGTGCGAAATGATATACATGCCATGAGCCTCTATTTAGTCTCCAGTACCTACTCAGTCAAATGGAACCTTTCCTTTCAGAATCGAATTTCACCTGAAAAATAAGTTACTGATAAGTTATTATTATTATTATTATTATTATTATTATTATTATTATTATTATTTCAAAGTTAATAACTTTGTAATAGTGTTAACTATAATTTAGTTATTTGCATCATCTGTCATTCCTGAAAATTAAAATCTATTACATCAGCTATCATATTTTGCTTTTCAGAAGAAATAATGGCAGCTTTTAGATCAAGTTGATGTCTTAAAAATCATAAAAAGGGATAAATATATATAATACGCTATTTATCTTTACTTGATTCATATAAGTGTTTGCAAATATTTCTATAACTTCCATGCCTTGCTCTTTCCGTCTCAGATTTAAAATTTGTTCTGTCTGCAAATTACACCAGGAAATATCTCTTTGATTCAACAATAAAATCGGGGCCAACATTTTCATACGACAACCACATATTAATAAACTAAACTATCCTGATTTGTGCAGATCATTTATATCCATGGTAATGCCAGAATCATTTCACTCCACCTATTGATTCCTGATATTTTGAGCTTGTCGGTGTTTGCTGCTCCCTACACCATGAACACTATTTTTATTGTCATTGTTTTTCTAGCCCCTGAAATCTGTTATTAGTGGTTCATTCAAAGCTCTAAAACTGGTTTGTACAGCCACACATTTTCTGAAATGTTATTTTAATATTTAAATTTTCCTTCTGAAAAGTATACTATCACAGTACTTATATAAAGTCGGACAAAATAACTTGTTGACAAAACAAGTACTTGGAAATAAAAATTGTTGTGATTAGGACTGAATCAAAATGACCACCATCTTCCTTCTTCCTATCTTAATTACACATAGAATTGAAAAAGGTCCATATCAACAAATTTCAAAACCAACAAGAATATATTTGAGTCCTAGAAAAAACGTTACGTCTATTTTAGGTGTGCATGTGTGATAATAATTTGCCAGTCTATTATTATTATTATTTATTATTATTTATTATTAGTTTTTTTTTTATTAGTTATTGCCGGGCTGCCTGTAATTTAATACTCTCCCATTTCCTAACCGCTCCGGTGGCCTAGTGGTTAGAGCGTCCGCCTCGGATGCGGGAGGTCGTGGGTTCGATCCCCGGCCGAGTCATACCAAAGACTTACAAAAATGGTACTAACAGCTGCCTCGCTTGGCGTTCAGCATTAAGAGGTTAGTGTTAGGACTGGTCAGCCTGGTGTCAGGATAATGTGACTGGGTGGGACATCATGCTACATGTCTGCGGCATGATGCCCCAGTGCTAGGCATCACTATAAACTGCCACACTGCAGACATCGTAGCGATATGACTGAAAAATTGTTAAAGCTACGTTAAAAATCCAAATCACACACACACACACACACACACACACACACACACACACACACACACACACATTTCCTCAATCCTAACATTTAAGGGACGATAAAATATGAATGACCTTTGACAATCGGTCCAGTTCGGATATGTTCATTAAAAAGCACGAGCAAGCAATTCTTCTATATTTTAAAAGTCGGCATTTTTATATCCAATATCTGTATTTTATTACTCAAGAAATACTTATGTTTGGTATCAGATATAAAGTTAGATGCATATATATGCTGGAACAAAAATAGATTGATACCTAACTTCCTATTTCCGCTACTTGTTACAATATCACACTAGAATCTATAAACTGTGTGTGTGTGTGTGTGTGTGTGTGTGTGTGTGTGTGTGTGTGTTTGGAAATAGTGCAAAACGGGAACATTGGTGAGAATACACACCGACATCCAGAGGACTCGTACTGAACAAAATGATAACTTAGTTTTACTGAAAGATTTCCTTCGTCCTTATGAAAACGGTCACAAACTTTCTGGACGAGAAACTTTCGCATCTGCTGCCACAATAGAAAAGCGAATTAAAAGAGCTATTAAGATAATATGAACATTTGTTTTCAGATGTTCCAAGATGAACAAATTGTAGATTCTATATCTGTGAAATGGCATAGTTACGGTATGAATCATCTCAAATAATATTTTTGAAGAAACAAATTCAGTATTTGTTGGTAAACGTCACGTAACGTGCGTGGAGGGAGGTGGTGGGTTTTTCTGAATGGTCAGGTCCCCCTAATTTTTGATTAATTAGTGTAACCTACGTGACTCTGTTCACTGATTGAGATTATGAATGTGAATCGGTATCTACTGCATATTTGTAATCTACATAATATAATTACTGGGCACAATTAGGCATAAAGTAATGATCAATCTTGAAGGACATTCATTGAGAGGATTTATTTATATAAAGTAATCCTTCGTTAAAATGACAGTGCTCTAAATAGTCTGATTAATTGGAATAAAAGCTGTCAAGGAAATTCTGTGAATTCCCTTAGAGACATTTGGATCTTTATAACTGTCAATTAATTCTTTGATCCGACCGCTAAGGGGAGCGGGTTTTGTTTAAAAATGTATTCGACTTTTGGAAGATAAAGGAATTCAAACTAACTCCCGAGTGTTCAACAAATAAAATTAATTACTGTACCTTTGCAAATACCCTTGTAAAAGATATTTTCTTTCAACTTATTTGATAATGGGGTCAGTTAAGTTGCTTTGTTAATCCGAACACATACTATGGACTGTCTGAGCAACGCAGTTTATCGATTTAGATTCTCCTGTTTAATATTTGATATAGAAAAGGTGCGTGGGTCTCCCAAGAATCCTTCCGTATACTTAATTGACAATTTATGTCGGATACAATTGAATTCAATCTTCATAGCTAGAAAAATATCACGTGATCGTGACATTACCATTACGTGAAGTATAGATCTAAATTAAATGGGATCCCCACCCCGTAGCTCAGTTGACAGATCGTCAAACTGGTAATATAATATCACGTGCTCGATACCGTCCCAGTCCAGCTAGGGTCGGCTGCTTCTGTGTCAATTTGGAATGGCACTTTGCTCACATTCTCGTTCCATGATATAGCCAATAATGTGTTAAAAGTGCCGTTAAGACCAACATAAATAGATCAAAATATATTTTGAAATGTTATGGTATGATTTAGTTTGTAAGAAACGTAATTGTTGAATGTATCTGTCAATTTAGGTACAACAACTTTGCGATCGTTATGCTGTTTCATGTGGCTACTTACATATACATAATAAATTAATATTGCATGCGAAACAAAATCAACGCCTGAACATGCGAATCGGCAAACTCTTGATTTACCACATGTACTTTTATTCACAGGTTACCGAATATGTGAACAGTTAAAGGCAGTAAAATGAACAGAGCCTTTTACACATGTAAACTTTGCGACCTTTGAAATTACAGATGAAACTTCAGAAACTACAGGAAAGATAACCCATCATTTTTTTTTATATATATAGTTAATTCCGATCAAGTTGTAAACTTTGTGGCAAAATATGTTTTGAAAATTCAGAACATTTTGTCTTAGAAAGGGGTTCTCTCTCTCTCTCTCTCTCTCTCTCTCTCTCTCTCTCTCTCTCTCTCTCTATATATATATATATATATATATATATATATATATATCGTCATTATAATTCCTTCTCTCTAATGCCTGAAAAAATTGTTGAGATGCACAGACTTTCTATCTTTCCAAGCTGACGTACCGGATTACAATACTCATGGAAAAACATGTTTATAGTAGAAAAACTGTATAATCTATTCGGCATGGTAATGATAACAGAAGCTGAAACAGACATGGTACTAATAATAGAACCTGAAACAGACATGGTAATGATAAAAGAACCTAAAGCAGGCTGCTCAGTATGAGTATACTCATCTACCTTTATCACAGGCCTACGTAAATTCTAAATCAATCATGATGCTCAAGTGCCCCAAGCGTACGAAGAACATATGCTACAGTCATGCCACCCCCCCCAAAGACCTCCATACACACACATTTTTGCATATATATTATGTATATCTGACACTTCCCTAAAGCATTTGCAAAAGAATGTTATATTTGCATCAACCTGTAATGTATTATCCTTTATTATTTAGTCTGCATTTGATTTCGTTTAAGTTAACAATGGCTTCTAATCCTGTTTTTTTTTTTTTAAATATTTTTTTTTTTTATAAATATTTTTGATAAGTATGCGATGCTGAAAAGGAAAATAAGAACTAGATTGAATTGCGGTCGACCAATTTTAGCGAATCGAATTTTAGACTTTTACGATAAAATTAACACTATATAATTATACGTAGTGCATATGATTTGTAGCATTATGTTGTCAGTGGTTTTATAAAGATGATACTAGAGGGACTGAGTTAAACCGAGCTCCTTTCAAGGAAAGTATTACACCCTTTTTTTTAAAAAAAAAAATGGAAAGAAATATGAGCATCACAGACAATACGATCCACACCAGACTTAAACACGGATCCCGCTAAAAAAATCATAGAGTCGCCTGTGAGATAAATGTGATTTTGATGCAGAAATAATGGCCATGGAACGCGAATATTCAAAAGTGTTACGCTCCCATTCTTATCTCGATCATCTCTATTTTTTTTTACTGAAATTGTGGACTGGAGGAGGTAAATAATAAATTCAGTCGGGGAGAGGAACTTGAAGTGTTGTATTTTACACATTATTCAACCTGTCAGCTCGAAGCTTAATTTATTAGCCAATAAAGGCATTATTTCTCTATCATTTTGGGATTATGAGAGAGAGAGAGAGAGAGAGAGAGAGAGAGAGAGAGAGAGAGAGAGAGCTTCTTTAAAAGAATACTGTTTGACCTTCCATTCGCTCATGTGTATGTGCGTATGTGTCTGTGCGTGTCTTTGCTTATGTGTAATTTCTACTAATTTCGCTGTATTATCGTTTTCAATGAATCTGTCAATGGATTTGTCTCTTAACGTACTAGTAGAAAGCGTTATTTAACTTAAGTCGGTAATTAACTTCTTGATCTATGGACACAGTTATTGTGACATAGCTCCCTGCGAATGTGAAACTTTGTTTAAATTCTAAACAGTGATCGTCCATGGTGATTTATCCACATCTCAAATATCAGTCCTATTTGTGCATAAGTTCCATTCGTTGGTTCACGTTTGATTACTCGTTATTTTGCAGCTAGGAACGATATCATTTCCTTATCAGCTCGGTGTGCATTTTATTCTGTCATACGAAATGTATGACAATCGTAACAAGGCAGCGCGTATCTACTGACAAGGACTTACTTTTAGCTCAAAATGGCGACTTAGACGTTCTATTGTCAAAAATCAAAATGTTCTTTGTATCTAGATTTATCAGCATTTCATCTGCAACGCACATATCAATCACCTATGTGCAATGGCAGTCAAAAGAATAACTGTTAAAATTGCTGTCGAGATTTCTACCTCCCTAGTCACTTGAACTTTATTTTTCGGGATATATGCTACCACTGAAAGGCTACGGCTGTACCATATGGGGAAACAACACCCAATTGTAATCTATCCAGAATTGATAAACTCCAGAAATGGGCGACCCGATTAATACTGAAACTTCACTGAAATTAAGTTGGTTACTTATTCTTTATTCCGGATTCAATAAGGAATAAATAACCAGTTACTTATTCCAGATTCAAATATTTTCACATATTTGAATACTTATTCCTTATTCACACATAGTTGGCGATGTATTCCTTATTCCCAATTCAGAATGTAATTGGTTATCACTTAGTTAATGCAGATGAAAGCTCTTTAGGACATATATTGGTGTTAAAATACGAGTGTTGTTTAGGTGTCAGCCATATAAAGCAGCTCACTGAGAGATCACGGACTATATGTAGGGTGGGTTTAGGATACTGGTAGGTATATGTTTTGTAATTTGATATAGGATTAATTAGCTGTGTTAGGTGTTTGGGTCGTGTCTTGTGCTGCATGGCGTGAAGTATTAGTATTCGGATTCGAGAAGCTTACTAATGACTCATGCAATCGTGAAACCACAAAAAAAAAAAAAAAAAAATAAAAAAAAAAAAAATAAACATACACGCATGAAATTGGAGATTTCTCTTGTGTGGTCATCATGTCCTTATAGGAGAAATATTGGAGTATTTACGAATTTAAGAAGCCTTCATTTGACCGTGATTGTTGTCATGAAGTACTTGGAACTGGGAAAGAAGAGTCGAGGGCGAGTTAAACACATGCCGCAAGAAGATTATATCTTACTTATACAGTTGGGCCATTACGTATCATCTTTATAGGGATTTGACATGGACCCTTCTTTGACATTTTCTCTCTAGAGGATAGTGTCGAGCCACGAAAGAAGTCCTGACGAATTTCGTCAAGTCGATTTCGAGAAATCTGTGGCAAGATGAAGGAAGTCGCGCACGACACATATTGAAAGAAGATTATATCTTACGTACACATTTGGGTCATTACGTCCCCTCCTTTTGACATAGAACTTTCTTTGACATTTTTATCTCTAGGAGGATAGAATTTATCCAAGAAAAATGTCCTGAGGAATTTCGTCGTGAGGAAACAGCGAAATAAGGGGCGCCCTATGGGTACCGGGTATAAAAAAACAGGCAAATGCTAATAGACTGTTTCTATAGTTTGTACTAACTGGACCCCTACTTGGAAGATTTTGATCCCAACGTCTATTGCATAGTATTTAACTAGGGCATTTCCAATTTTATCAATGCGGTCATAGATTCTTGGTAAAGGAAATAAATCTGTTTTAGTCACTGTTCACCTTCCTATAATCAGTGCACATACGGAAAGTTTTATCTGGTTTCGGAACAAGTATACATGGTTAACGACAGTCACTTTTACCCGGCTCTATGAAATCATTCTCCAACAAATACTAAATTTCACTTTTCAAGTATTCCTGTTTGAGAGGGTTCATCCTGTATGGTTGTTGTTTCACAGGTTTGGAATTTACAATTTCAACGTCATGAAAAATTGTGTCTGTTCTTGTAGGAATAGCTGGAAATAAGTGCTCATATTCAAATAATAACTGTTTAAGTTCATTCCTTTCTTGTTATTGCAAATGTGAACATTTATGGTCCAGATTATTCATCATTTCTGAATTTCGAAGATTTGTCACTCCAAAATCAATAGTGTCCGATTGCATTCCTTCACTTAAATCCTCAGTGAGTGGGACAGGTACAACTAAATAAATTGCATGATTAACCTTGCTATCTCTCTCAATATACTGGTATTCCTATAATTTATTTAGATACCAGGAGTACTATTATCATAATTTAACTCATTCATTTTCTTCTTAACTTTGTAAGAGCCGTAATACCTAAACTGAAGAAAATTTTGAAGAATGAGCAAGAGAGAAAGAACTCTATTACCAGACTCAATAGTTCTCTCCATTGAAGTTCTGTGAAACCATAATTTCACTTTAGACTTGAACTGCTGAATGCCAAATTCAAGCATAACTAGCTGGAAAATTCCAGACATAAAATTTGACCCTTGATCCGATTGGACAGATTTAGGAAGGCCAAATTGAGTAAAAAACTTTATCAAAGCTTTTACTATTGTTTTAGTTTTAATATTCTTCAAAGGAATTGCCTCTGGGAATCTTGTTGACGCACACATAATGGTCAACAAGTATTGGTTGTCTGACTTGGTCTTAGGTAAGGGACCAACACAATCGACCATTATTCTGCTAAATGGTTCGTCAAATGCAGGAACAGATTGCAAATGAGCCTTAGGTATCTTCTGGTTGGGTTTTCCTACCATTTGACAAGTATGACAAGATCTGCAGTATTTGCAAACATCACTTTTGATTTGTGGCCAATAAGAGTGAGTCAAGGTCTTGTGATACGTCTTAATAATTCCTAAATGACCAGCCAAAGGAGTTTCATGGGCCAGACTAAGTATTTCCAGTCTGTAAGATTTTGGAACTACAATTTGATAGTTCACTGACCGCTCGTCATCAGCAGGTACCTCGGGAGGTCTCCATTTTCTCATAAGAATTCCATTTTTAAAGAAATAACAGACAGGAACTTCAGTGGCTTCAGTTTCACTAATGACCTTCTGAAACAAACAGGAGATCTCAGGATCTTTTTCCTGTTCAACGACAAGTGATTGTCGTTTGTCACCCTGATTAGAATAAAGAGAACGAATAGTTAAAAGAGGATCACTGTGATCAATACCTTTTGATTGATCCAAACAAGGAGTGAAAGTGATTTCATCAAAAGCCTGACCAATACATGTGTCAGCTACAGGAATACTTTCCTTATCAACATCATTCTCAAGAGCTTTCTTTGCCATAAGTCTAGTAACTGCATAAGCTGGGTATAAATCAAGGAATTCTTTTTCAATAGGATCGAATTTCTGATCCAAAGAAGGCTTGTCAGTTACAAGTGGATTGACCACAGCCTTATCTCCAGCTAGGTCATTGCCTAGTAATAAATGAATTCCCTCAATGGGTAAAGAAGACACTGTTCTGACTCACTGGTCCCGAGACTAAGTCTGATGACAAATTTACAGAATGGAGAGGAACATTAACAAAGCCGCACTTTACTCCCTAAATAAGAACGCTCTCATTAGAAGAAGACTTCTCAGAAAAAGGTAAAGTACGTGATAATAAAAGACTCTGAGAAGCTCCTGTGTCCCTTAAAATTTTAATAGGGATAGGATTTGCCAAATCACTTAAGAGTAATATAGAACCTTTCGACATGAATGGTTCATAATTCTCCATAATAAAATCATATTGGGGTTTATTAGATCCAACGCATGTATTGTTTGTGACTTTGACCTCTTAGAAATAAGAGCATTTGGGACAGGTCTATCTTGATTCTGATGGCTAATTTTCAATTTGAAGCAATCCAAAATAGAGTGTCCTTTCTTCTTGCAAAAGATACACGTAGGAAGAGACAAGGATTTTTGATCAAGCTTATCAGAAGCTTGATTTGTAAAAGTTGTGCCAGATTGAGTTTTAGAAGGGCTCGTATTAGGATGAAATACCTTTTACCAGAAGACTGCCGAGTGGAAGATTTGCCTACAAAAGGAACTTTATGAGCTAAGGAATACTCGTCAGCGGCACGTGCAGCATTTTCCAAGGTTTCGATCTTATGCTCGTCAAGATAAGTCTTAATGTCACTTTGGACTCAGTTCTTGAACTCTTGAAGTAATACAAGTTGTCTGAGACTGTCATAATCTTGATCAACTTTCTTGGCTAAGCACCATCTATCAAATACCTGTTCTTTTTCTCTTGCAAATTCAACATGAGTTTGTCCAGCTTCTTTTTTATAGTTCCTAAAATTTTGCTGACAAACTCAGGGACTAACTCATAACCCTTTAAGATGCATTCGTTAACCAGATCATAGTCAGCGCTTTGTTGTACTGACAGAGATGCATAGATATTTTGGGCTTTGCCAAAAGGTACACACTGTAATAATTGAGTCCAATGCTCCCTTGGCCATTTCAAATTTTCAGCAACTTTTTCAAAATAAGGAAAATATTGGTCTACTTCTTTTTCGCTAAATGGGGACACTAACCTAAAATTCTTACTAATACCAACATTTGAATTTGTATTGAAGTGGGAACGTGCATTTCACTTGCCAGCTCTATTTCTTTATTCTAAATTGATATTCCCTCTCTTCCTTCTCTTTTTGCATTTGCATCTGCCTCTCTCTCTCTCTCTCTCTCTCTCTCTCTCTCTCTCTCTCTCTCTCTCTCTCTCCTAATTGCATTTGTTCTTTCTGTAACTGCATTTGTCTATCTTTCTCTCTTTCTTCCTTATCTAATTGCTTTTTTCTCTTCTTTCTGTCTCTCTCTCTCTCCTCTTTCTCAAATTGTAGCTGCATTTGTTTCTCTCTCTTCTCTTTTTCCAATAGCATTTGTTTTTCTTCTTTCTGTAACTGCATTTGTTCTTTCTCCCTCTCCAATTGCAACTGCATTTGCTTTTCTTCTTTTTCTTTCTGAAGTTCAAGCTTTCTTAACTCTAATTCCATCTTGTATTTTTATTTTAATTCCTTTACTTTTATGTCAGAGTCTGATATAGACCTACTGATCGAAATCAAAACACTTTTATCCCAAACACCCTATTCACCATTTTGTACCAAATACTGGACCAAAATGTTTTTTATTTCTTGCTTCGTTAAAGAAGCTTTTGCCTGAGAAAGATCATATTTTCTGGCCAGTTCAAGCAATGCATCTTTTTTCAAACAGTCCAACTGCTCCTGGGTAGGATTTGAAAGAAAGATTTCCACTTCTGATGACATTGTTAAAAAGCCTGTTGATTTCACTAAAAATTTCAAAAATGTGAAATAATACTTGGGATTTCAAAATTCTGAAAACTAAGGGAATTTAAATTTCAAAAAACAATTTTCTGAAATATTTTATCCAAAATTTATATATCCCAAGGACGACCCCCCTCCCAACTTTCTTGTTACGTGTCTTAGGCTCGTAGAAAAGTAACAAGAAAAGAGTGAAGACAACAAGCTTTGTAAAATTTAACAAATAATTTATTTCCCTAGAAAAACAAGGTAAACATGAGAAAAAGGACTTACGATTATGAATCAAATCCAAAATCAATACAAGATGTAAAAAATAGAGGTACTATCAATAAAAAGTCCTAAATGAATCTGTGTTCGAGTCCCGATGAAGTGAAAATGGAGGGCGATGACGTATGTGGTGACTTTCAAAGTGTTGTCGTGTCAAGAGTTCCTTGGTGAATTACAGAAAATAATATTCCAGTTTAGAATTTATGAATAAATTTCTAAAAATTTCATTGTCCAAGAATTTTTGTATGAGCACTAGTATTTTCCAGGGGAAAGAATCAATAATTCCATAAAATAAAAATTCAGCTCAAACTGGTCACAACAAGACACCTCTAAGTGTCGAAAAGTTTTAGCCCAACTGGCTAGTTCTTCTCAAGAAGACGATTATACAGTAAGTTAAGACGCAAAACAGATTCCCGTATGAGGGCCACGTGGTCACCTAGAACGACGTAGAATATTTTTTACATGCTAATTATCATGTACTCTAGGTATGGCCTTGATTCCACTGAATGAATCTTACTCTTAGAATGAATAAAAAATATAATAAAAAAAGTTGTTTGCTAGAATTCTATGTACGATGTTTCAACTTATGGTTGTTTATCAGGTCAAACAGAACTGAACTGAATTTCTAAAAAAGGTATCAAATCCAGTAGACAAAGTTATCATTACAATAACGTGTAATGAAATAAAATAAAATAAAAATTTAAAATTAACAAACAAATAATTAAATTACATATACATAACAGGGTCCATAGGTAGATAATGTCCAAGAGGCGTTTAAACAAAAATTTCTCTAAGTAGAGGTTCAACTAGTACAAACAATCTATGAACATTTGTGTTTCTCATACCAGGTACACATAGGCTGCCCATTATTTAGCTCACTCCTCTATACGAAATTCGTGGATGCACTCTCTGCCCTAGAGATAAAATATTAATGAAGGGTTCATGTCAAAACCCAAAAGAAGGGACGAAATGGCAGAACATCATACGTAAGATATCATCTTCTTACGGCATGCTTTTTTTATTTTACCCTAACTCCTTTATCTAGCCGCGAATTTCTCCAAATCAGCTTGAAGAATTTTCTTTACACAATTCGTACTGTTAGACCACATTCCGAATTAGATACTAAGAAACCTTGCAATAAAAATCCTCTAAGTTGGATTACAGTTAGTAGAGACTATTGATACAATATATTAACATTTGTGTTTTTTTTTTTTCTCATCCCCGGTACCCATAGCCCCATTCCCCCAATTATTTCACTAGCTCCTCTCGACGAAATTAGTCAGGACATACTTCTTCACTCCATCCCCTGGAGAGAGAATATTAAAGAAGGATCCATGCCGAAACTCTTAAGAGGGACTAATGGCCCAGATGTTTACATAAGATATAATCGTCTTATGGCATGTGTTGTTCCGACCTCTTTCATATAGCGAATTTCTAGAAATCGGCTAGACGACTTTTCTTCAAAGTTTTGCTACTGTAATAACGGGTCAATAACTAAATAATATCCAAGAATCGTTGAAATCAAAATCCGCTAAGTAGAGTCTCAGTTAGTACAAACTATTGATACAAATCTAATAAGATTTGCGTTTTTTTTTCATACCCAGTAGCCATAGGACGCCCCTTATTTCGTTGTTTCCTCTAGACGAAATTAGTCTGGACTTCCACTGTTGATGCACCCCTAGAGAATAAGTATCAAAGAAGGGCCATGTCAAAACTCTTAAGACGGGACGCAATATCACAACTGATTACGTAATATATCATATTCTTACGGCATGTATTGTACTCGAGCTCATTTCTCTAGCCGTAAATTTCTCGAAATCGGCTTGCGGAATTTTCTTCAAATGTATCCTGCTGTTAGAACGGGTTCCTACTTAGATATTGCCCAAGAGACGCTGAAATCAAAATCCTCTAAGTTGAAATACAATTATTAAAAACTAGTGATAACAATCTATTAACATTGGTGGGTTTTTTTTATACCAGGTACCCATAGGGCACCCCTTATTTCGCTGATTGCTCTCGACGAAATTCGTCAGAACTTCCTTCGTAGGTGGTCTATATATACTAGAGATAAAATATCAAATAAGGGTCAATGTCAAATTGTATAAAAAGGGACGTAAGTAGTATATGGGGGCACTATAGCCCCACGTCGACCTCTATGTTCAATTTAGGGGGTTGTACCGTAGCCTCAAAATTTATAGCCCCACGTAGACTTCTATGTCAAATTTAGGGGGTTGTACTGTAGCCTCAAAATTTATAGCCTCACGTAGACTTCTATGTTAAATTTAGGGGGTTGTACCGTAGCCCCAAAATTTATAGCCTCACTTAGGCTTCTGTGATAAAAGAGGTGGTTTGTACTTTGGGGACAATGGAAATATAACATGGGAATGTCAACTGGAGGTCAATGGAAATTGAACATGGGTGACGTAATGGGGTTTATAGGGTCAAAACTATTTATAGGGTGAAATGTATTTATAGGACAAGGGGTTGATAGGAACAAAGATAGACATATAGAAACAAGCAAATACACATCTAAACAAAGAAGATGGAAACACACAGAAAAGAAGACAGAGATGTTCCAAAGAAAGACTCACATACAGAATAGAGACTCCAATAAGAAAAGTCTATTGTATGGGTACAAAACATTTATTCAAATATATACATGGGCTCTCTAGCCTGTGCTTTTGGTCTAAGCATTATCCATTTAATACATAAACATTTGGACATTAAACAAACATATTTACAAGTTATTTTGTTCTTAGTTCTAGTAAACTACTTTTTAAAATTAACGTTCACGCCTTCAACCCCTCCCTCATATACAACGTATATGCATTTCATAAAAGAATGCCATTTTCTTTCACTTTACATTAAATGTTCATTTTTGACAAAAAGCTAAAGCAAAAAAGTAACAAACAATCAAATAGGACAAAGTTCGTGCTTTTCTCTATATCCGTCACACACGTTGTTTTTAAATCTGGTCAGCTACCACTTGTGTCCCAGTGTAGATGTTTTCCATCACGTACTCCCTTTCATCTGTAGATCTGTTGGTATATCATCGTGCTAGGTACACTTTTCGACAAGCAGATCAATGGTGGTTATTGTCGTCTTCCCATGGAGGTACAACTTATGCCATATGAATGGTCACTTTTCCATTGGTAATGTCAAATTCTTCTCTCATCGTCTGCACGTCTTCAATAGCCCTCAATAGTTTCGAAGAAGTTAATTCTGCTGATGTACTAAACCCGAGACATACATGAGAGTTCAAACTGTCGTGATAAATAGATAGGCTCAAACGACCTCCATCTTTGACTTGACACTGACGTCTGAGTTCCTATAACAGTGAGTCAAATAAGTCCGTAATGAAACCTCAGACGCAAAGTCTTTAAATTTCACCGTGTAGGAGTAAGTTGTTGTCCTAAATTTCCTCGAAGTCGCCGTCTGAGTCATTTGGATGCTAAAATACTCATTTAGGTCTACTGAATCCTTTTCCTTCTTGGACACACTTTGCTGTGACGGTATGGTGGTGAAAGAGGTCAATGATATTTGTTCCTTCTCTTTTTTCATCTGCGTAGAGTGATCCATCTTTCTCGGCGTTTGTCCTCGCAATGAAGTGTCGTTCTTGGAAGTCGTCCCTTTTTTATACTGGGTGATATCAGCATGTCCATAAGGTAAAGTCTTGTGGTCTGGAAGTCGCGCTGGTTGCACGTAGTTTGCAATGGCGATAGTAAATAAACAACTAAGATGTGGTACTGCATTCGTGATGTGATCGTGAGGCACAGCATCGCACTTGAGTTTCTCGTTGGACTTGAGTCTGACGCTCGATACTTGCTGTTTGAAAGTATTCATCTTTCTCGCTTGGCGTTTGTAGTTACAATGAACTATCGGTCTTGGACGTTGTTCCTTTTTATATGCTGGTCAATATCGACGTGACCGTACGGCAAAGTGAAGTGGTTGGGAAGCCGTACTCGCTTCTGGTATACGATTTGATAGACTTTTTCCAAGGGCCGGCTGACGATTTGGTGTGTGGGTAAACGTACATTCTTATGCGGTTCGTGGGTGGTCACTTTAAAATTTCCATCCTCTCCAGACTGCAAGGCTTCTTTCAATACGCCAAAGTTCACCACTTCACTGGTGTGATAATTGAGAGTCAATCCTTTCACTTTACACTCGGTGTGCACTTCTCCTTGTTTGTCCCGGTGTTCGTAGCCATAATTTTTGGGACCGCCACTTCTAAAATTTAGAATCTTGTCGTCGGGATGCTCGTCCGTCCAGGCTCCTAAACGGTCTCCTTCGATGAGAGGGTGACAGTGACCCAGGCGATCGATGTAGATGCAAATGTCCGTGTCAAAACACAGCACACGATCTCCTAATTGGTGTAACGCTTCGTACAGTTTTAAGCGAGCATGGGCTGTCACGTAAGCCGCAATGATGACATTTCCAAATTCGTCGGCTTCTACAAAGTCCAGTTCTTTTTCGTAATTGACTAAGATCAAGTCCTCACGAACGACGTCCACGTGTTTCATGTATTTAGTTTTGTCGTGAATCATCTGGAAGTAGCGGGAAGGTTCTGTCAAATACTCTGTCTTGGGTAAACACGGTCGTTTTGCCATTTTGCCCCACAAACAATTTAACATCACTTTGGCAAACGATCGCCTTCCTTCGTTTATCTCGATGTGGTCTAAAGTGATGCCTTCCTGCTCCCAGTATTTCTCTTTGAATTTCGTTTGGTCTCGAGAGTGTGGCACCAGGAAGGATAGCCACTGGCTTCTTGTTTCAGTTTCAAAAAGGCAACCACGTAGTCTGCGAAAATGCCTTTTTGAGTCTCGTCGCCCTTGTGGTGTTTTTCTGCCTTGGGAAAGTGGTAAATTTCGTACACTTCTAACAGTTTGTATCCCAGGTCCAGAGCTTTAAACAATTCCACGCTGACCCACGTTCCCGTCAAGGCACGTTCTTCCTGAGTGTGCTGACAAGGTTGGTCTTGGTTGCACGTTTCGGCACAAGTACGACACAAGGGAAACATCAGTTTTCCTTGGCAATGATGTGGTAAAACGGGATGGTACAAGTTCATGGGAGGCAAGACTTTACACTTGATCAATCCTTTGTATTGTCGAATGTTGTCCCCATCGATGTGTTCCGTCAGCAATTGTGCGAAAAGTGACAATATTTGCACACGTATGGATACAGAGAACACACGTCCAAGTATTTGATTTCTTCTTCTTTCTCTTCGTCGGCTTGGTACAGCAAACAGGTGGCATTCGTCCGTCTTCCATACAAACTGTCCCGCGGGTTCAGTGGGTCCACCAACTTGTAACTTTCCACGGTGCGCTTAAACTCGGGGTCGGTTTTCAATCGGTGATCGTATTCGTGTTCCCACATTTCCACCACTGGTATCCTTGCTGTTCTAACCTCAAGCGCAGCTGACAGGTGGCCTCGTACAAGTCTTCCATGGTACGTTGTAAAAACTGATTTTTAGTGTCACGTTGAATGTAGAAGATGGGACATCCGTGAAATAAGCAACCGTTAAACTCGTACACGATCTTGGGATTTTCTAAGTCCCAACCATCCACTGAATACGTTCCGATGATCTTTTTGCCTCCTCCGTTGCGGACATGTTGGATCCATTTGTCTTCCTTGTCGCACAAGTAATGTAACCAGCGTAGGGCTTTGACCGAGTACTGACGTTTGACAAAATTCGTCGTTTGAGGACTTATGACAGCTAGGGTCTTTTCGGGCATGAATCGTTGGCGGTACACTAAGGAACACGCTTTGTCAATGGTTCAGGTTTCTTTCAAAGGATCGATCCCTCCGTGCTCCATGAACAGATCTCGAAATTTTCCACAGCAATGTCGTAAAATGTCCACGTCGGAACGACAATACTTTAACATTTCTTCCTGAAAGTCGAAAGGGTCCGAGGCGTGAATGTGGTACCAAGCGTAGAGAGCTTCTCGTTGTTCGGTACGCATGTTGTCGGGGTCGTAGTAGTGAGCCTCAGGCAAATGGGGTAGAACGGCGTGTTGATTGGCTTCGGTATTGAAAAGTGCGGAAAATAGCCTTTGGCCATCTCTGTCATTCCAAACGTTTTAGGCATGCGATTCAAAGGCATGGCCAAGTAACTCATCGAATCTTTAAACTGCACTTGTCCCACTTGGAAATGATTTTGGCTCCATTCAAAGTCACCTTAGGACTTTCGGTACTTTGTTCCGTATAGTATCTCAAAAGAAACTGACCATCGTATCCCGAGAAATTTTCAGCCATCACCGTGGCATAGCGATGACAATCTCCGTAACGTTCGATGTCTTCTTGGTTCCACGTCTCGTCGATAGGGTCTAAGATCCATTGGGCGAAATCGGCCAATGTGTTCGGTCCCTGAAAGATTTTTTCATGTCCTCCAGGAATCTTGCTACAGTGAGGGCAATGAGTAAAGATAGGCTCTTGGATGCACTTCTCACACGCTCGGTGAGCCACGCAGAAATTAAGAATGTGAATGCCAGTCTCTTGCATGCATTCAAAATCGAAAAAGATGAAATTGCCTTTCTTCTGGTCATCTTCTTCTTCTTCTTCATGTTTGGAATGGTATTTCTGAATGTAGCATTCATGTTCCAAGTCCACGATTTGGCGACAAATGTGACATCGCTTCTTTCCTGAACATACGTGCGCCTTAGCACAATTGGTACGTATGCCTTGTTCACAAGTTGGGCACAATCTCAGGAGTTGACAAGCACTTTTCCGCTGTGAACCTTGCGTCTTTAGATGTTGTTGGTAACAGGCAGAGCTGACAAACGTGCGCTGACAAGCTGGGCAATGCACTCGTTCTTGTCCTTCGTCAAGACAGGGCTTTGAGGCTAAACATCCTGAGAATTTCGATCCACACTGTTTGTGTTGCTCTCGATTGTTATAGCCATATTCACATTTCTCACAGTAATAACTGTATCCCTGGAATGCAGTGATACTGGTGATGGCATCAAAATGTTCATCGTGATGATAGACGTGAATGAATTTTCCGTCTTTGAAATCTTTGCCTCGAAACATCAGAGGTCCGTGCACTTCTTGAGGGTGCACTTTCAAGGTGTAACGAGGAGACAAGTCGTCTTGCAATTTTTGCATTTCAGGAATGCAGCAGGACCTGTCTTTGGATATCACCGCTTGCAGTAACAGGAGTTCTGCTTCTCTTCGTTGTTTGGTTTGATCCGATCGTCGAATAGTTTTCCATACTCTTTTCCATTCTGTCGTGTCATTCTTGTCGGCATACGATAAGCACATCTGGTCTTGAGGGTGGTTAATTTGAACGATACTGCGCTTGATTCTGCGAAGATCGTCCACTAATAACACCTTTTTGCGTCCCGTCCCTTGGGGAAGAGACACGTGGGTCATGAACAGTGTCGCTTTTCCGTCGGTGATGTGAAACTTGTCGTTGGATTGCTGCACGTGTTGAATCTTGTCGATGACTTTGGAAGGTGTTAATTCGGCTGGGCTGCTAAACTCGATCCAAACGTAGGACTTCAAACTGTCGTGATGAATGGGAAGTCTCAAGCGATCGTCTTCTTTGGCTTGACATTGCTGTTTCATTGTGGTTAACAAAGAATCCCACACATCGGTGATGAAACCTTCTGCTTTCTCCAACGGTACGTCGGACTTGAAATCTTTAAACGTTACCGTGTACGTGTAGGCCGTAGTTCTAAATTTTCTAGAGGAGCATTTTTAAGTCTCTCGAATGTGGTAGTACTTTTCGGGTGATACTGGTGATGGCGAACTTTGGTTTGGAATAGGCTCTCTCGGTCTGGTCGCAGACGTGGAAGGTGTTGGTTCAGGTTCGCTCATGTCTTCGATTTGAGCGAACACTTCTTTTCGTGTGTGAGAAGATACATCACGTCAATGCCTCTTACCTTCTTCTTATCTCTCACTGAATTCGTGCGATCGTTTTATCTCGATAGCTGATTCAGAAATGATTTAATCAAGTTCGATCTCTCGGTATATATATCCCTCTCGACCTCTTGTTGTGACAATGACTTGGTATATTTCGCAAGGGCAAGTGAACGTCAAACATATACGAACCATGGCTGACTTATACGAATGGCAACGGTGCGTCTTAAACACCTCGTGCATCTTGACGACCCTTCGATTGAAACTCTACCACGAACGAAAAAATTGCAAGAAAAAAACAGACAGTTGGTGTCATCAAGAGAGCTAGATACGATACTGTGCCGTTAAGACACGTACGTACTCCAGAAAACCACGCTACTCGACAACGATGTCTCCTTCTCTGTCACTTCTACTTTGTCGTTGACCACGATGTCTACCAATCCTGATTTAAGACACGTTTTTCTTCATTTTATATTTAAAAATAAATACTAAACCCATTTTTAAAAGAACTACCCTTTTTCGTCTCCTCCTGCTCTTACCACTGTTGCTGCACCTACAAAGGTGATCTTTCCTAAGACCAAAGTATGAGACAGAGCAAGTAAGTTGTGAGGTTGAGCGGAGGTGTCTAAACAACAACTGCCAAGCCCCTATGTTCCACTTCTGTTTGTGATAATAACTTGCAATACTTCACATTTTCTGAAGTGGAAATGTTTACAAGCCGTACAAAAATAATGGGACTCTAGCTTGTGACACTTGCACAGACTCCTCACTTCATAAGTGTCACGAGAAAAATACCTATCCAGTATTTACCATTTTCAAAAAAACATACTTGTAACGTGACTAGAATCTGTACTTCTTTATTTGTGGATATCTCACAGACCCGTCCCAGTAAGAACTGTAGGAATATCCCCTCATTTTTTCAGAAATATCAAATCTTTTATGTGTATCTTCCCTGTTCCACCCTTTATTAGTGCTTAAATATGTTCCCTAAAGACACAAACAATTTTGAACAAAATTAATTTTGAATTAAGGTTTCTC
>JAECUM010013546.1:0-20204 GCA_016617855.1 Megalonaias nervosa
TATGTCCTTGTAGATCTTCTCTTGCAATTCGTTTGGTAATCTTTGAAGATTATTTTTTACATCGGGTTTAAATACTTGTCTAGGGATTGTCCAACGTTGGACTCCTAACTCCGTAGCTAGCTTTTTACACAACATGGTAGGGTCACTACAATGACGAGGTCCCACTAAAGGCAGGTAGTGACACTCTGGAGACCATCGAGCATGTTCCAGGTAAGCGCAATCTTTCTTCTCCCACTGGTGAAGTGAGACACCGCAACTGAAGCACTTGACTTTATCTCCTTCGCCCAAGTAGATAAATCCAGCTCTGGCTAATTCTTCGGGGTAGGTCCTCCTAGATATTTTGGCCATTTTCCTTGGAAGGTTTGCAATCGACTTTCAAAATCACAGTATTCTGGCAAACGCACAGGGAACGAATATTCGTCCTTCACAGGTTCATTTCGATGAGGGTACGGTGAAATCCTTAGGAGTTTGCTCAGTTTTACATGACATCCGTAGGGTGGTAGTCGCATGGTTTCCTGTGGAGGTGGCCATCCACCATGAAAACCAGTAAAGTGAAAAGGTGTGCGATAACGAGTGGCATCTCTTTCACATCCGTCAGGTTTGACACGTACAGCATCACTTTCCATGGTAGGCATGGTAGTAGAAGTAGTAGTTATAGCAAAGTTCCCATGATGATGTGGTACTGAATCACTCAGGTCATAGCGTACGGCATCCCTATCATCGCAAGGCACAGCATCGTACTTGAGTGTACTCTTACTGGATACTTGCTGTGTGAATGGATTCATCTTTCTCGCTTAGCAATGGTAGTCACAATGAACTATCGACCTTGAACGTTGTCCCTTTTATATGCTGACCAATATCGGCATGACCGTACGGTAAAGTGAAGTGATTGGGAAGCCGAACTCGCTTCTGGTACACGATTTGATAAACTTTTTCCAAGGGGCGACTGACGATTTGGTGTGTGGGTAAACGTACAGTCTTGTGCGGTTCGTGGGTGGTCACTTTAAAGTTTCGATCCTGTCCAGACTGCAAGGCTTCTTTCAATATGCTAAAGTTCACCACTCGACTGGTGCGATAATTAAGAGTCAATCCTTTCACTTTACACTCCGTGTGCACATCTCCTTGATTGTTCCGGTATTCGTAGCCGTAATTTTTGGGACCGCCACTTGCAAAACTTAGAATCTTGTGGTCGGGATGCTCGTCCGTCCAGGCTCCTAAACGGTCTCCTTCGATGACAGGGTGAGGTTGACCCAGGCGATCAATGTAGATGCAACTGTCCGTGTCAAAATACAGCACACGATCTCCTAATAGTTCTAAAGCTTCGTACAGTTTTAAGCGAGCATGGGCTGTCACGTAGGCCGCAATGATGACATTTCCAAATTCGTCGGCTTCTACAAAGTCCAGTTCTTCTTCGTAATTGATTAAGAGCAAGTCCTCACGAACGACGTCCACGTGTTTCATGTATTTGGTTTTGTCGTGAATCATCTGCAAGTATCGGAAAGGTTCTGTCAAATACTCCGTCTTGGGTAAACACGGTCGTTGTGCCATTTTGCCCCACAAACAATTCAACATCACTTTGGCAAACGATCGCCTTCCTTCGTTTTTCTCGATGTGGTCCAAAGTGATGCCTTCCTGCTTCCAGTATTTCTCTTTGAACTTTGTTTGGTCGTCGGGAGTGTGACACCAGGAAGGATATCCGCTAGCTTCTTGTTTCAGTTTCAAAAAGGCATTCACGTAGTCTGCAAAAATGCCTTTTGAGAATCGTCGCCCTTGTGGTATTTTTCTGTCTTGGGAAAGTGGTAAATTTCGTACACTTCTAACAATCGGTATCCCAAGTCCAGAGCTTTAAACAATTCCACACTGACCCACGTTCCTGTCAAGGCTCGTTCTTCCTGAGTGTGCTGACAAGGGTGGTCTTGGTTGCACGTTGCAGCACAAGTACGACACAAGGGAAACATCAGTTTTCCTTGGCAATGATGTGGTAAAACGGGATGGTACAAGTTCGTGGGAGGCAAGACTTTACACTTGATCAATCCTCCGTATTGTCGAATATTGTCCACGTCGATGTGTTCCGTCAGCAATTGTGGGTGCCCTGCGGGAAAGTGACAATATTTGCACACGTACGGATACAGAGAACACACGTCCAAGTATTTGATTTCTTCTCCTTTCTCCTCGTCGACTTGGTACAGCAAACAGGTGGCATTCGTCCGCCCTCCGTACAAACTGTCCCGCGGGTTCAGAGGGTCCACCAGCTTGTAACTTTCCACGATGCGCTTAAACTCGGGATCGGTTTTCAATCGCTGATCGTACTCGTGTTCCCATATTTCCACTACTTGGTATCCTTGCTCTTCTAACTTCAAGCGTCGCTGACAAGTGGCCTGGTACAAGTCTTCCATGGTCCGTTGTAAAACTGGTTTTTAGTGTCACGTTGAGGGTAGCAGATGGGACATCCGTGAAATAAGCACCCGTTAAACTCGTACACAATCTTGGGGTTTTCTAAGTCCCAGCCGTCTACTGAATACCTTCCGATGGTCTTTTCGCCTCCTCCGTTGCGAGCATGTTGGATCCATTTGTCTTCCTTCTCACACAAGTAATGTAACCAGCGTAGGGCTTTGACCGAGTATTGACGTTTGACAAAATTGGTCGTTTGAGGACTGATGACAGCTAGGGTGTTTTCGGGCATGAATCGTTGACGATACACTAAGGAACACGCTTTGGCAATGGTACAAGCTTCTTTCAAAGGATCGATCCCTCCGTGTTCCATGAACAGTTCTCGAAATTTTCCACAGCAGCGACGTAAAATGTCTACGTCGGAACGACAATATTTTAACATTTCTTCTTGAAAGTCAAAAGGGTCCGAAGCGTGAATCTGGTACCATGCGTAGAAAGCTTCTCGTTGTTCGGTACGCATGTTGTCGGGGTCGTAGTAGTGAGCCTCAGGCAAATGGGGTAGAACGGCGTGTTGATTGGCTTCGGTATTGAAAAAGTGTGGAAAATAGCCTTTGGCCATTTCTGTCATGCCAAACGTTTTAGGCATGCGGCTCAAAGGCATAGCCAAGTAACTCATTGAATCTTTAAACTGTACTTGTCCCACTTGCATGGAAATGATTTTGGCTCCGTTCAAAGTGACTTTCGGACGTTCGGTACTTTGTTCCGTATAGTATCTCAACAGAAATTGTCCATCGTATCCCGAGAAATTGTGAGCCATCACCGTGGCATGGCGATGACAATCTCCGTAACGTTCGATATCTTCTTGGCTCCACGTCTCGTCGATAGGGTTTAAGATCCATTGGGCAAAATCGGCCAGTGTGTTCGATCCCCGAAAGATTTTTTCACGTCCTCCAGGAATCTTGCTGCAGTAAGGGCAATGAGTCAAGATAGGCTCTTGGATGCACTTCTCGCACGCTCGGTGAGCCACGCAGAAATTAGGAATGTGAATGCCAGTCTCTTGCATGCATTCGAAATCGAAAAAGATGAAATTCCCTTTCTTCTTCTGGTCATTATCTTCTTCTTCTTCATGTTTGGAATGGTATTTTTGAATGTAGCATTGGTGTTCCAAGTCCACGGTTTGGCGACAAATGTGACATCGCTTCTTTCCTGAACAGACGTGCGCCTTGGCACTGTTGGTACGTATGCCTTGTCCACAAGTAGGGCACAATCTCAAGAGCTGACAAGCACATTTCTGCTGTGAACCTTGCGTCTTTAGGTGTTGTTGGTAACAGGCAGGACTGACAAACGTGCGCTGACAAACAGAGCAATGCACTCGTTCTTGTCCTTCGTCCAGACAGGGTGTAGAAGCTAAACATCCTGAGCATTTCGATCCACAATGCTTGTGTTGCTCTCGATTGTTATAGCCATAGTCACATTTCTCACAGTAATAACTGTATGACAGGAATGCAGTGATACTGGTAATGGCATCAAAATGTTCATCGTGATGATAGACGTGAATGTATTTTCCGTCTTTAAAATCTTGACCTCGAAACAACAGAGGTCCGCGCACTTCTTGAGGGTGAACTTTCAAGGTGTAACGTGGAGCCAAGACGTCTTGCAACTTTTGCATTTCAGGAATGCCACAGGGTGTGTCTTTAGCTAACCCCGCTTGCTGTAACAGGAGTTCTGCTTCTTTTCGTTGTTTGGCTCGGTCCGATTGTTGAATAGTTTTCCAGGCTCTTTTCCATTCTACCGTATCGTTCTTGTTGGCATACGTTTGTCCCACCACGATGGCACGGGCTAAACACATCTTGTCTTTTGGATTGTTAATTTGGACGAGACTACGCTTGAGGTTACGCAAGTTGTCTACCAACATCAACTTTTTTTTACCTGTCCCTTGGGGAAGAGACACGTGGGTCATGTACAGTGTCGCTTTTCCGTCCGTGATGTGAAATTTGTCGTTGGATTGTTGTACGTGTTGAATCTTGTCCATGATTTTGGAAGGTGTCAATTCTGTTGGACTGCTAAACTCGATCCAAACGGGAGACTTCAAATTGTCGTGATGAATAGAAAGTCTCAAGCGATCGTCTTCTTTGGCTCGACATTGCCGTTTTAGTGTGGTTAACAAAGAATCCCACACATCGGTGATGAACCCTTCTGCTTTTTCCAAGGGTACGTCAGACTTGAAATCTTTAAACTTCACTGCGTACGTGTAGGCCGTGGTTCTAAATTTTCTGGAAGAGCGTTTGTCCGTCTCCCGAATATGGTAGTACTTTTCAGGGTTTACGGGTGGTAATGGACTTTGATTTGGTGTAGACTCTTTAGGCTTCGATTCTGGTTCACTCATCTCATCTTCAAAATCGCTGGCATGAATTTGTGCCAAGACTTCAGCTACTGTGCGAGGCGATAAATCACGTTTCTGCCTCTTACTTTCTTCTTCTTCTTTCTTTTCGAAATGATGCGATCGTTTCATCTTGACGGCAAAAAGTCAAATGACTACCTGTGAAACACCATGAACCCCTATATATCTATGCCAGACCAGGGCATATATAAAGGGCTAGTGACTCCCCTCTCAGTATTCATTTCGCTCTCAAGCTGACCAGCACAATGGAAGAACCCACACAGATAGAACTTCTGATTAGAGCATTGCGAGGTGTGATAAGAAAGTTTTCTTCAGACAAGCCGACGGACTACTCTCCTTCCTTTCGAGATAAAAGTCAAGATACTTGCTATATCTGTCAAAAGAAAGGGCATTGGGCTACAGAATGTCCAGACCGTCAAAGAAGCAAGGCCAGTGTCAAAAGAAACAAAAGTCAAGATACCTGTTATCATTGTCAAGAGAAAGGACATTGGTCTTCAGAGTGCCCTAAGAAACAACAGGAGCAGGAGAAGGAGGAAGAAGAAACAGAGGTAGCCTTGACAAAAGAAGAACCCAGACACGTTCAGAAAGAGAAGACAGAAAAGAAAAGAAGACGAGAAAAATGTGAGGAAGAAGAAGACGAAGAAGAGGAAAAAAGTGTAAAAGTGAAGAAATTGAAAAAACAGAGAGAGTGAAAGAAAAAAGACAGAGAAGAAATCTATGAACTTTTTTAAAAGAGTTGTGTTGTGTTATGTTGTGATATTGAATTGTAAAAAATTTGTAACAGAATAGAACAAACTGAAAAAAACGTAAGTGTCTCTTGGTTTTCATTATTTAGAAATAATAAGGACCTACACTCATACACTCACAACACGTACATCATAGGGTTAAAGAAGGGAATTTGAGTTTTAATTGATTTTGGCAAAATGAATAGTCACTCTTTTCGAGAGTATTGGGTAGCCCTGAAAAGGACTGTTGAGTGTTTGTTTTTTTCCTTAGAACAAACTCAGGAACGAGAATCAATTCGCTTTAACTGTCTTAAGCCTTTGCCACGGCCAAGGCCTACTTGTGGACTTGCTCCTGTCAATGATTTAGTAGATATCACTAGGGGTGGTATCTGTGGTGTAGTCACAGGGTTAGGTTGTTTGGCTCGGGAAGGTCTTTTTCTCTTGGGTCGTAATAAAGAAGTCTGATACATTTGTTTCAGACTTCTTAACTCGGCCAAAATGTCCAAGAGTACCGTGACCGTTTGACTTTCGCTGTTCTCCTTCTCTCCTAGACTTTGTTTCTTCTCTACTGCTTCTTCTTCCTGTTGTTTCCTTCTTGCCTCTTCTTCTTCTTCTCGCTGTTTCTGTTCAAGAAGAAATGCTTGCTCTGCTTCTTTCTGCTGCTGTAAAAATTTCTCCAATTCTTCTCTCTGTCTTTGTTTAAAATCGTCGACACGTGGTAATGAAGGAGAAAGTGGCGAAGGTACTGGTACCGGAACAAATTCTTGGGAAGAAGATAAAAAATCTACTAAATCCCAGTTGAAATCAACCTCTTCGGGAAGTAGCACTGTGTTCACTTTGGTAGCTGCTGCTGTACCATTACTTCTCGTCTCCACAGCCGGTGCACCCCAATTCATTGTCTTCTTAGGTTCCGTCATGTTTCACAAAACACTACCGCATCGATTCACTGCGCACAGACGCTAGTGTGCCTATATAGGAAATGTGACGTCACAGGTAGCTCTCTTCGGATTGGAAGACAGACTCCGCGAAGTGACTGAATTTTGTAACGCGTGTTGGGATTGGTGAACCCTTTCAATCCGTTTCGATCCGGTCTTCCACTATAAATAAACGCGGTTCACTTCATTCCCTTCACCTGTTCTCGTCACAGAGAAGATGTTGATCGACGTAGAATCCTCTACTTTGGTATCCTCAATGCTGTTCCGTACAGACTTACCCATGTATGTGAAAACAAAATGGACTGTCATCCGGATCACCGGGGCCACTCTTTGGAAAAGAAGATGTTATGTGGAAAGACAAGGCTGTCTTAAGCGGACTCTCATCTACGGACCAGAAGTGAGACACAGCTTAAGACAAACTTTGAGAAATTTGAGGAAGATAAGAAGACCTATGCGATGTCCTGTATGTTAACAGAATAGTGTTAACATCACATAACAAACAACGGCCCTTTTCAGGGCCACTTCCAATACCTCGAAAAGATCTTAATTTTCATTTGGTCTTCCCCCTAAACGAATATATATATATATATATATAAAACCCTTCCTCTACTAAAAAAAAGAAACATGCCACCTGTCGCTTATCGCTCTACAAACCCCCAGTCTCCTAGTCACCGCTCTACACAAATTTCCATTGACGCTATACAGGCCCAGGGTGTTGACCTACTTTCTTGACGCTATACTGGCCCAGGGTGTTGACCTACTTTCTTGACGCTATACTGGCCCAGGGTGTTGACCTACTTTTTTGACGCTATACTGGCCCAGGGGGGGTCTGTAATGCTAATTCCCATTGACGCTACGGTAACCCACTATACTACTAATGCGTGTTAGCATACAAAATGTTGTTTCGGATCAGGTGAAAAAATCTGGGATTGCGACCGATGAAATCGATTTGAGCTCGAGATGGATTAAGGCAATTAGTGACTCGAGCAGAGAGGGTGAAACCAAAAGCGATTACACATCCATGAACATAAACAATGCCCGCGTCTGTCAGTAAAATCAGCAATGAAGCCGCTCAAAAACACCTAATCGATTCGATTATTGCAAATATGGCAGCGCGACTCGGATTACGGTTGTTGACTCAGCATGTTCCAGCATTTATTTTAAATTTTGCAGATAGTCAGACCTATGTCATATAAAACCATGCTCTTAGATAGATTACAGCTGGTTTTAAGTTATCCATTTTAGACTCATTGAATTGAATTATATTTTGCATGTATTTAGCTAATTAAAGGATGAGAAAATGTTTAAAATTTCATAACTCGCATTTCATTGAATTCGTTCTTAACTGTGTGTGGTGTACTACACGTCTCTAGACATTATATTTGAGCTGATTTTGGATGTGGAGTTGTGGAACTTTGTGTGGTTTTGTATAACCGGTACGCCCTTTGGTTTGCCATCAAAGCTCATTTAATTGTGTTTACCAGTTGGGCTGTTGTTGACGTCGACCAGGGCGAGATTGTGTTTATTTCAATTGTTGACGAATCTATCTCATTAGCAGCCGATGTCTCAGATGATGCTGGCAATTTAATTTCGAAACATTTATATTCTCTCTCGAATACGTTTTTATTCGGAATTTCTTCCATCGGAAACGTCTCAGTACAATTTATTAACTGTACTCATTGGCCACCGAAGATAAAATGATTAGCACCGTAGCTCCGTAAACCACCGACGTCCCTGAGCACAGATACGGAACCGGGGTTACACTGGTATTGCTTCAGCATCTGGAACCATAATCATCACACGGAATACACTGGTATTGTTTAGTAATCGAGTGATCGATAAGTGGTATGTTGACAGCTGTTTGTTTGGTGCACATCTCATGACCTTATCCTCATATAATACGCGAGTGCACGCGAACACACTAAACAAAGCTACCATGAGGCTCCCATCCCAGAGGAAAGAGCAAAATCGTTGAACTCGTGGTCAACAATCTTTAATGGAGAACAATCACAGGAGTGTAGAATGCTTTGACCTAGATAAGTACCACTTATCCAAAAATACTCTAGAAACCTTATATAAACACTACTTCTTAAAGACTGGTCCTGTGTGTACGTGTGTGTGTATGTGTGTATGTGTGATTTGGATTTTAATGTAGCTTGAACAAATTTTCAGTCATGTCGCTACGATGTTTGCAGTGTTGCAGTTTATAGTCCTGTCTAGGAATTGGGTATCATTACGCAGACATGTAGCATCATGTCTCACCCAGTCACATTATCCTGACACCAGGCCAACCAGTCCTAACACTAACCTCTTAATGCAGAGCACCTAGCGAGGCATCTCAGTTTTGCATCTCACATCTCTTACCAGACTCTACCAGCCAGTATACACAGGGCTGATGAACATTTAAGAATACACAGGCTTTACCAGCCAATGTACACAGGGCTGATGCATACTTAAGAAAGCAAGACGTTACTATCCAGTGCACCCAAGGCTGATGAATATTTAAGTAAACCAAGGCTTTACCTCCCCCCCCCCCCCACATACTTAAAAAAGCAAGACGTTACCATCTAGTGTGCCCAGGGCTGATGAATATTTAAGTAAACCAAGGTTTTACCCCCCATTGTACCCAAGGCTGATAAATATTGAAGTAAAATTAGGTTTTACCAGCCATTACACCCAAGGCTCATTACTATTTAAAGAAACCAATGCTTTACCAGCCAGTGTATCCAGGGCTGCTGAATATAGAGAAACGGAGTTCGTCAGCCCTGGTTATTTGACGATGAAGAATAATTATGATCTCAGGTGACTTAAGTGGATGAGCTGAGCAAGTGTATAGCCAACAGAGTTACGATTTCATATCTACCAGAACCTTGGTAGTTTTGTAGTTGGAATGGTGTAATTTTCATATGTTGATGTGCCATAACACACACACACACACACACACACACACACACAGTCTCATAATAGGATTTCATGTGTTGATGTTTCTTTGAACACAAATCAGTTGAGGTTATATAATGATGTTAAACGTACTCTTCATACCTTCTAGGTCTTCATGGGCTTAATTATGCATCCAGCTTGTTTTAAAATGTTCCCACATTTTTTATTTTTATTTAATTCAACACATACATTTCAGGTGGGTTCGTGTTTGTAATACTAGCAATACCTAAAGCCATAGTTACAACCGCCATCGTTACTGTCATCATCATCATCAAAGTCGTTATTATTATCATCGCCGTGTCATTATTTGTCTTCAATTTAGGACCTTTCCCAGATCAAAACGAGAACATACAATATTAGCACAGTGATGGCAAAACCTATGCTAAGAAACAAAAATATACTCTGCATAAAATGGCAACTGCCTCAGTACCAACCAACCTCATGAAAAGAGCGGAGGGTGGTGGATTGAGAGAAATCTTGATTATACTACCCGCACAAGCTTTATCCATGACTATCGTCTAAATTATCCTTCACAAACCCTGTGTAAGGACCTTCTTTATAATACGTGCATAGGATCATTCATGAGAGCTCATTTGAAATATTATAGAAACAAGTTGTTGAGACGTTCCGATAGTTTCATAAATTTTGAAAGCAAATGACGAAAATTGTTCTGAAGTTATTTAATAAAACTTGAAAATAATGTTGTAGAATTTCCTTTCTTATACTTTCGAATGCCTCTGTCTTTCAGTCCTTGCCATAAAATGGCGTCCTTTAAGATGTTATATAGTGTCATAATACAAACTATGGAAACGTATGATTTGTGTTTATTAATCTCATTAACACAGTCGTAGTGTAATAAATATGATTATCTACAATGCCCTATAACATATAAAACACGGACAACTCGACTTTTATTTCAGGACGTAATTGTACTGGTTGCCAATCAAATGAGTTCTCATCATAATTTTCAGAACGATAACAAAGAGAAGCAGATAAGAATGTTCAAGTGAGACACACTTTTGCTATTATGTGTAATTCTATGTTATATAGGTGTTTACTTTACTATGTTGAGACCGTATTTATAGAAAACCACATTTTCCAAACATCAAGGTAACTTTACCATCGAAATATGTTTTCCAATATTACCAATATTGACAATATCTTAGTTCATAATAATCACCGATTGCTGGAAATGTTGCTTCTGCATTAATTAAACATGTACAGAATCTGAGTAAAATTAATTTACGAGGCCGTATGTAATGCTATTTCATTATTTTCCGGATCTTTCTGAAGAATCACGAACGATGACATGATGGGGATTAGTAACTTGACATAAACCTTACTACTTGCACATATTCTGGCCTAACGGCGCAATACCCGACCTACCTGCAATCGGAATATAGTCGGGCATTCCGCCAATAATCGGAAAAGATAATCGAAATTATTATAGTAGCCGCCATTGCTTATACATCAACCGTGTTGTGCCAAGTGACGTTACAAAACTACACAGCTTTTATTACAGATACTTGGCGATTGAGGTGTCTTATTCTTGGTCGAGGCACTCTCAATATTTTTTCAAGCATAAACTCACTGGTCAACTTTCTTTAATCATGTTTCTGGCATTGTTCTCTTTTGCTTAGCTTAATTCAGTTTGTGAAAAAGTTTTCCGCCATTTTCAGGCGATTTCTTTTTTTTTTTTTTAAATTTTTGTACACAATATCACTCCACTGAATTAATTCCGAGATGGATTTCGTAGAAAGGCAAGACGTATTTTGGTAGGCTTTACCAGAGGACCATTGGAAACCAAACTATTCTCGCTTCTCTCCAAACGCCACTACCACCACAAGTTGAAATGTAACAATTTCTTGCAGCAACGTCTGCTCTTGTTTAAAGTAATTCAAAATGTTGCGGACAATGTAGAAAATGTATAACTTTATCCAGGATCTTTGGAACTATTATTATTATCTTTTTGGGGGCCCCGAGTGGCCGAGTGGTCTAAAGCGCTCTCTGTTACGGATCACTGCCATCTCACCTCTGTCTGCGTTGGTTCGAGTCTCGGATTCGGCCAATGTGGGTATGTGAGAAAGCTTGCCAGTAGCTTCTCGTGGGTCGGAGGTTCTTTCCGGGGTTTTCCCGGGTTCTTCCTCCACCATTAATACTGCCCGCCACGAATAGCCTATCGTGAGCTGAAACATGGCGTTAAACCCAACAACAATAACAACAACATCTTTTTGCAGTTGAATTTGACAATAAAATAACTGAAATGACAACTCAGAACTAGGATGACGCTGCAATTAAACGGTTTGTTTTGGCATTGGCATCGATACGCCGATGGGGAGCGAGATTCACTCTTACACCGCAGTCGAATGATGGAACAAAACACATTATCCCATCTCGGACAAGCTCTTTTGAGTTTTCATTGGTCAACACGTGTCACGTGCAAATGTTGTATGAACTAACACCGGACATTAGGAAAGAAACTTAACAAAGACTTGAATACATGGATTGGGAGGATATCCCATGTGTAGGGTGATCTTTTTTGTACTTCAGACTTTCAGGCCATTCTGTGATCATGGAGACTTGTATCTTCATGCCATGTACATTTATACGGGGCTTTATGCGTCTCTTATCGCTGATCATCTGGTAGAGATGTAACTGATACATAATAAAAATAAGTCAAATGATCCTGAGGCATCTTCGGTGCAAGGATTGGTCAACAGAATATGTCATACATCTCTCTGTCTGCCTTTCTTGTGTGTAACTTACCTTATGCAGTTTATTTTAAGCTTACTGTTCAAATATGTGATCAAGTTTTGAAATTCTATTAAACTCGTCACATGGCATACCTTCCTGAATCATAGTTTGTATTTCATAATTCTACCATTATCTGGAGACGCAAATACCTTGATGATCACAGTGATGCAAGCGAACTTTACTTTGATTATGGTCAGGATAACGAAGGCTTCACAACAAGTGAGAACATCAAGCTCCAAGGACAGGAAATATTCAGTTTGCTCGTGAAGCAAAAGAATAAAAGGGGAAACGAAGAAAACAGGACAAATAACATTGCTGAAGAAAATGGTAAGTTTAATGTGCGTTGCAAGTAATCTAATATGTGTAGCAAGTAAACAAGAGAAAAATTAAGATTAATTTCAACATATTGATGTTCAAGAAAAAAGAAAACAGTGCATATATGAAAAAAAAAACAAACGGTAATTCGTATGATATTAGCGTCATTCAAGTTTAAGCGAAGGCAAATTGAAGAAATTTCCAAAAGTTGTGTATTGTACAGGGTCAGTTATCTCCGTATCTTTACACACAAACACACGCCCGTTTAACGTGTGAAATAGCCTCATTTAGCGCTATGGTAATGTGAGAGGCGTGGGCTGCACGCAGCAGTTGAGAATAACAATATTAGGTCTTCTTGAGTATTGCATTATCTGTTACATATTCACTATCTGCACTCTTCTGGCATAATGCATTATTGAAACTAATCTATTGTACATATTCATTTTTATCACTAAAGCCGAAAACAATTTTCTTTGCTTTCTAAAAAAAATAAAATAGAGATAAAAATTTCCTTATTTTGAAATGCTGCCTTTTTCGGACAGCCATACAGTTTTAATTAAATTCCCCGGATGACGTATCTCAAATAATCCTGGGGTGGCATATTGTATGATTTCGTTGTGGAAGACGTTTCTATCACCGGACAGTTACTGTTGCGGCATATATTTCTCAAATTCAGACGTATTTTTCACCAGTGGGATGTTTCGTATAGTTAGGTTGCATCCTAGCAAATGTATATCCTAGCACAAGGCTGAAAGGTACGTGTCTAATACATAGCATTGCAATATAACCTAGCACAAGGCTGACAGGAACATGTCTAATAAAAGCATTACATTATATTCCAGCAAAAGGCTGACAGGAACATGTCTAATACAAGCATTACATTACAGTATAGCAAAAGGCTGCAGAGACAAATATCTAATACATAGCATTACAAGATACCTTACCACAAGGTTACAAATATACGTATCTAATATACAACATTGTATATATTTCTGTTCCACTGATTTGGGCATTTTAGAGAAGTTGAAGATTTAATTAACAAATGCATCATAAGAGTCATCAAAAGCAGCCATGAACAGCTTGTGATGTTTGCATGAAACTGTGCCTGTGAACTTGGACTTGAACATATTGTCCCGATACATGATGATGCTTTCCTTCCTCTTCTGGTTCAAGTCATTAAAGATATCCTTCACGTCCAAGTTGTGTTGATATCCACTCTCTCGGCAGAGATCCATCACATATTCTGTCTGGAAGTCGATTCCTTCAGGGAAGGAAGTCACACGTTCTAATCTCTGGATCCATCTAGATATGTCCGTCTCCATAATTTCTTTCTCCGGCAAGGTCTTTTCGCCCAAAATGATGCGGCAAGCCCAAAAGCTCTGGACATCAATCATGGTCATGGTGTAGAACTGGTTTTGCATGCCGATATACATCAACTTGTTGTTGCCAGTCTTGATCCAAACAATTCCTTTGTACAGATTTGGCGGATATAATGTGTTTTCTGTTTGCAGACGGAGATTGTCTGGCAGGAAGCTAAAAGTGTGTTTGTACCCTGTACAGTAAATTATAGCATCTACTTCCGTCGAGGCTCCATCCTTGAAGTAAATATTTTGTCCCTCTATTCTCTCCAGAAGCGGTCGCTCTTGAATTTCTGCCGGCCATGTGAAACCCATGGGTCCCGATCTAGAGGAACATACAACACTCTTAGCCCCAAATTTTACACACTGGAGTGAAATGTCCTCAGCGGAGTAACTGGATCCTATCACTAATAGTTGTTTCTCTTTGAACTCGCGCGCATCTCGGAAGTCATGACTGTGAAGGACCCTTCCAGGAAAGGTCTCAACCCCCTTAAAGTAGGGCATATTAGGGACAGAAAAATGTCCAGTAGCCACTACAATGTGACTAAACTGTTCAGAGGGTAGATCTTTATCTTCAGCTTGGTCCCTAGTCCAGACAGTAAAATTATCTTTGTCAGTATTGTAGACCACGTTCTTTACTATAGTATTGAGACGAACAAACTTTGTTGCATTGACCGTCTTCCATCGCCCTGTGGAAATATAACGAGGATAACAGTGAGCCTAGTAATATTAATATAAGAATTGGAAAACATTGAAAATATACGCCAAATAGAAAGCTGCCATAATTTCATAATCAAAACAAGTGTTGAAAATATACCAGATATCTAAAATGTCGTGTATCTGGTCAGAACTATTTCACTGCCGAGAAAAGAATTTCTTTTTAATTCATTAATTTTCTTAGAGACTTTCAACGGGTTAACCCTGTATGGTGGCTAGTTATTTAGAGATTGTGAGGATTTTGTAGTTTAAGCTTGGACATTAATGTTAGGTCTCTCTCTCTCTCTCTCTCTCTCTCTCTCTCTCTCTCTCTCTCTCTCTCTCGTGAAATGTGAATACCAAAGAGTTTACAACACAAACAAATATTCTCCATACCAAAATTTGCAACGAACAAACTTTTGATCGAAAATAAAACAAAATTTCAGTCTCATAGAACATTCTAATATTTTGGCATTTTACGTACATTCTCAGTAATACTGCAAGTACAAATCAAATGTTTTACCTCAATTTTTTTCTTCTTTCCTATAAGTTTTAACATTAAAAATTATTGTCGCCGTTTTAAAAATATAGTACGATATAACATTGATAAAGAAGGTTTACATTAAAGAATATCACATTTGGCTTCCATGAAAACAGAACTTGAATTAAACAAATGGTCAATGTACAGGACTTAGTTAAATCAAACATAGAATAATCAAATACTGTCTGGCAGAATAATCCGTATTATATGTACAAAAATGTGAGTTGGAGAATTACCACGCAAGTAGTCCAGGATGACTTCTCTGGTCGGGAATGACGGAATGGCTTTGCCAAAATGTTGATCGAAAGTATAATCCGGAAGCTCGAAACATTCCTTGGGTACATTGGTCCACAGATGGCGATACATGCTGCCATGAATAGGTTCTCCATGCTCGTCCACACCTGAAAATTAGTAGTAGTAGTAGAAGTAGTAGTAGTAGTAGTAATAGTAGTAGTAGTAACAGTAGTAGCAAAAAATGTGAAACTGTACCATTTCCGTATTTAGTTTTTCTAAACTGGTAAATGTTAATAATTATGTAAATATTTGATAATACATTTGAGTTTCATCAACATTTTGACACTGATCATGCAGTTTAATTTTCACAATGCCACCAAAAAAGGTAATACCCATGCAGTACGAACCATTCTCATCCTGCATACGTGTACCGTGGAAAGTAGGTGCTACTGATCTGTATAAGACTTTTGTGTGTATATTGTTTTCATTTTCCCTTTCTGTTACCGTGTTTTCGTTTGACCTGGATTGGACGTACCGTGCCATCTAGTGGGTAAGGACGTATTGTTCCTTTCTTCACTTGACTTTTGATTTTGTTCTTGAAACTATTCTGTCATAACCTTTCCATTATCAACATGAAAAGCAAAGCGTTCAGTGTTGACTTTAAAATAAAGTTATAACAGTGGAGCTAAAGACCCAAAAATCAACTTGTTAAATGTTGACTTAAACCACCGCTCTCTACGTGCAGAGGTCATCAGTGCCCAAAGAGGACCCGAAATTCAAGTCACCAACACTTGCATCTAACCAGCGCTGACAACCTGCAGAAGTCATCAGAATAGTTATTACGTGAATGATCCATGTAGAGAATACAATGTCACTGAAAAAATGAGAAATAGGGAAAATAAATTCTTTATGTCAAGGTAGATGCGACATTGCTCCACAGGAGGCTTACAGAAATGGGGCGGGTGGGTAATAGAAAGAAAATAGCAGCTTACTAAACCCCTCAGTAGAAAGTGCTATTGAGCGAATATTGATATTGGTGCACATCAGAGACCAATCTCCAGAAATACATATGGTATTTGCTCAAGTCTTGCTCAAATATGAGAACACACTGACTGTTACTATGAGAGGCCACATGAAAGGGCTACTCTTCAATCCAAACTAGCATCAGGATCGCACATTCAATGCCAAAGAAATTGGACACGTTCCTCTGCTTGTTGAGTTTGTTCTTATTGATGGCTGCATGTATCATAAATCATATTCCAAACGTACGCAAACAATACACGAAGCAAAGGCAGCAAAACACATCCCAAACACATATGAAATGAGCTATTGATAGTGGAAATTCCTGATGACGGAAAGAGCAAACAGAGGAAGCGGAGTGGGAAGAAGACATAAGGATGATAGTAAATTAAAGAAAGGAGAGGAACTAATCTGCGAATCTGCCTGTCCCTGTCATTGGTTTATAGGACGACTTTTCATTGTGCGGGCTAACTTGACTAGTACAATGAACCAACCACCCCACCCCAGTTAGATGGAAAGATCATAACCCCCTAGCCCCTCTCTCTCTCTCCACACACACACACACACACACACACACACACACACAGAGTGCCCAAGTACAATTAGGGATTCGTAATCAAGAACCCCGTGTTGATGATGCTGAAACTCTGACGACGCTGGATTAAGAAGAACCTCAAGCGGAGGCGTCGACACTTTAATAGAAATAAGATATTATGTGGAAGAAATATACGTATATATAATTTTAGGGCACGAATAAATTTTAAAATAGGAAGAGAACCCATGTTTGAGAATGAATGTAAAGAAATGAATCAAGAACTAACTACACCAAAACCAGTACAAAGCAGAGTGAATGAATTACCATCAGTTCGTGGTCCAAGGAGGAATGCACATAGAGGCAAAAGACAGGGAAAGAAATACTACTAGGTAGTGACCCACCAAGGAATACCTAGTGCGGAAATAAGCAAGTGAAAAAACTACTACCATGTCCTGGCCCGCGGAGGACTGCTTCGAGGGGCAATAAGCAGTGAAAGAACTAAAACCAGGTTGTCATGTTTGCTAACACCAGCTATAAAGTCATGTATAAGCTATAATATACCTGTCTTGTGAATATTACCGCGGCCATGTGTTTGATGTCTAAAGATTGCCGCGGGCTAGTGTTAATCTCTTACATGACCAGCAGGAGACCGGAAAACTTGAATCGGCAAAGGCGATAGATCGCACCGTGTAAATAAAGGCTTGTAGTTATTACCCCTATGTGTTGAAGCTTAGTCCAAAGATCAAAGGGAAGCCCGCGGAATGAGCGTGGCGTGTTCTCATCCGTCTCCACGTTGACAGACAGCGAGAGGGACGTTGTCCTCTAAGTTTGATTGGATCGGTTCACAGCGATATCCAATCGGAATTGAGATAGAGGGTGTGATTACAATTCAGACCTGAATGTTACTGCGAACTCGTAAGCAAAAATTTAGTATTCACCTGAAAGGATTGTAAGTCAATAGGGTTTACTCCGAGAAGAAGCCACTCGTAATTTGGCGGCAAAATTTAGAGGTAGATTCTAAGGAAGACAAAGCTTCGAAAAGGTCAGTAAGTTATTTGCTCGATTTGTGCAGAATATTACGGCATCATAATTATTTGTAGCATCTATGCTTAATTACTAGGATCGTTTTTTATATAGAATTACATTTGTAGTGTTTCATTTTTTCATTTGCATGCGTATTTGAGAAATGTTCTTGAGCCTACGTAGAAAATTATTAGATGCGAGGCGGAATTATGTAGATTGTTAGCTTGCGGTCAGAATTAATTTTGTAATTCTCTGTTAGGTTACAACGTAGTAAAACTAGTGAATTTATTGATGCGTTATGTTAGAGTTTACACATGCTTGAATTGTTAAAGCTGTAAGATTAGTACTATGGACGTATGAACATATCAGAGCATGGATATTTGACTATTTGCGTACTTTGTATGAGTTGTATGGTAAAGAAATGCGTCTGATTATTGTGATATTGTTTAGTATAACGGGATTAGAATGTGTACTGATGTGACGGAATTTACTGAATGAGAAGTAATTGATACCGTGCTTTTTATTATGACGTTTATTTACCATGCAAGAACGTATGGGTATCTCGATGTGAACGAACGCGTGACCAAAGAAATTTAATAGCCGTTATCTGATGACAAGCTGCGTATGGTGTGATATGAGAGGGCTAAGGATAAAGATTGTACCGTCCTTGTGTTTTCACAGGAAGCTTTGTAAGGGACACAGAATTTTCAGGTTCCATTGGGTCCCGATTCTTCAAGAGTTGGAGACGGAATTGAGAACTATAGTAGAGACAGTCAAAGTCGACAGAAGAGTAGTCGTGGTTGAGAAAGTGGAGGAGGAGGAGAAGGAGTCTAGAGAAGTCGAGGAGGAGGAGAAGGAATGTGGAGAGAAGTCGGGGAGGAAGGGGTGAAGGAAGTGGGAGAAATAAGAGAGAAGGATACACCAGATGAGTAGAAATACAAGGACAGGTGGGGATCAATCTCACACTGCTAATCAAGTGATGCAATATGCTTATTAAAGGGTCGAGCGGAAGGAGTGTAATTGGGAATTAGAATCGTTTGATTATTGAATTGTTATTAAATTGTTATTCATTGAATTTCCACCTTTTGTATATTTAACCATCTAACCGTCGGCATTGCTGACCGGTGGCTCGGAGCTTTACATCTTTCTTTCACTAAATTTAACTTCCAGCAAAATAGAGCCTGGGTGGGACTTCTATAATAGTTTAAATAAAACATTGGGAGCACCCCACCCCAACCATAACAATCCTCAGACAGGTCCTGGCCCAAGTAGACAGACAATACGTATAGGTTATGTCCTGCTGTAATTTACATATATTTGCATGGAAAAATAGTAGTAGGAACCTAATTATCTTTCCTAACTCAAGGGAAAAACACATAAACAAAAATAACAGAACACACAAAATATACCCATGTTGTCGGATTTGAACCAAGTTCTCATGCGTGAGAAGTTGCCTTACCTACCACTACACCGAACAATGACGAAAAGGGTGGTCAAATTTTGTAATCTTAATATTATCTGTGTGTGTGTGTGTGTGTGTGTGTGTGTGTGTGTGTGATTTGGATTTTTAACGTAGCTTTAACAATTTTTCAGTCATATCGCTACGATGTCTGCAGTGTGGCAGTTTATAGTGATTTCTAGCACTGAGGCATCATGCCGCAGACATGTAGCATGATGTCCCACCCAGTCACATTATCCTGACACCAGGCCGACCAGTCCTAACACTAACCTCTTAATGCTGAGCGCCAAGCGAGGCAGCTGTTAGTACCATTTTTGTAAGTCTTTGGTATGACTCGGCCGAGGATCGACCCCACGACCTCCCGCATCCGAAGCGGACGCTCTAACCACTGGCCACTGGAGCGGTATAATAATATTATCGACGTCTGTTCAGCGCGGTGAAGAGAAAAAAACATTGTACGTATTTCAATGCGATGCTTGATTAGTTTAATCTGAAAATATACTAATTCACTGGCTAACAACACACACACACACACACACACACACACACACACACATTGTGGCGTGTACGGAAATTCTTGGGTAATCTTGTTAAGAATGTTATGATATTAGCATCTTTTCATTTTCATGACAAAAAGAGTTCAAAAATTGTCCTTTCTTTTCTACAAAACAATTGTATTTCAATAAACTGATTTTTAATACTACGAACAGAATTATATTTAGAATCCATCAATCACATGTTTGACACGTGTCAAGGATGCCGGAGTGGTGGCCAAAGGAGATGCTCTGAAAGATATTCACGCGAAATTTAACTTTCGGATGTGATGTGATGTGATGTGATGTGATTATGATTTTTAACGTAGCTTTAACAATTTTTC
>JAECUM010013547.1:0-59390 GCA_016617855.1 Megalonaias nervosa
GAGAGATTTAAATCTTGGGCGGAGACTCAATAAGCAATTTGTTCAGACTAAGTCCATTTTTCCGTTAGTACATGTTTGACCGTCGCTAGAGGTGTATCATAGAGAAGTTGGGAGGCATTAGACTGTACTCCGAGTGCCGAAGTTTAAAGGCGGGAAGGAATTCTAGTGAAATTCTAAGTCTGGACTGCAAACACAGGCTTCTTGAGGTAACTTATGCTCTCCTGAATTTGTCTCACTTTCATAACTAGATGTTCTAAGATTGATACTTTATTATGTACATTTAATTTATCAGAAATGGAATCTTCCATATATAGCTGAATTATCAACATGTCGTAACGTAGCGTATGGCGAACTATGAACTTGCATGATTAACGTATGTAGATTGTTCGATTGTGTAATTTACTACGTTGCGTGGTAATGCATGACTGAATTTATTAGTGAATTGTGTCAGAACTTGTAGTTGCTTTATTAGTATCTGAATATATAGATTGTGAATTATGCAGCGTTAGTCATTGTTGGTATTGTGCACATATAATTAGGTATTTGTATATTTGTATGTGTCTAGCAGCAGGGAGGGCGAATCCTACAAAATTTTCAATTAGAGATTTAGCTGAAAAATCAAATTTCCTACAAAAACGAAAATATAAACGTCAATAACGTCAAAACCGAAATCTCTAACCGACCCGAAACTTTCTTATTTGGGTTAGCTTATTTTTGTTACTTTATGTTTTGACATTTATGTTTTTGTTTTTTATGGCGTGCTTGTTTATGTGACCTTTCACTCACTCGATGTCGTCGCCCTCCCTGCTGCTGTGTGGGCGTGCTTAATTAAATCATTATTATATCAATAATGGAATCTCATACAGCTAAATTAGCTCAACAGCGACTAGAGGCAATTAAGAAATATCTCCCCGTCCGTGATTCTGTCAAGCAGCAACTACAAGAGCGTCAGGAGTCTCAGGTGGAATTTACAGAGGCTACAGAACGGTTATTTAAACCAATTGTCGAACCAACAAAGAAAATTGTTAAAGCAACTGAGGCAACACAAAAAGCTCTTGAAACATTGCCTGTTGATATTGCTGGGCGTCTTCAACCTCCTCAACCACCACCTGAAGATCAGCCACGACCTCCGCCAAGAGCCAGAATTAACATCGTAGATAAATTCACACCTGAAGGTATTGCCGCTATCAGATATCAAACCCAATTACTTGATATTGCCACGTTTGGATATTATAATAGAAATAATTATGTGAAACCCGAACATGTTAAAAATATGAGACCTGCCGATTGGATTAAGGATGTATATCGTGTCGCTACTGATACTCAGCAAATTAGAACCGCGAAAGATATTAATAATTTTAATATTTTTAGCCAGACAGTAGATGGGTATATTGAACGTGTAAGACAATAAAAAAAAGAAGAAGGAATAAAGTCTAAACTTAAAGAGATTGAACGAGCAAGGAGACAAAAAGAAAAAGAAGATTTGGAATATGAAGAAATTCGACGAAGGAGTGAATCACGTTCACCAAGTAAGAAAGAAACAACTGGAAGAAGTCTGAGCAATTGGGTCACTCAAGGAAGTGTCACAATAATGTCCTTGCCGATGTTGAACGATTAGAAATTCTGATTGGTGGAAAACGAGCTGGTAATAATTCCCCAGAAATCATTAATGAAGCAGCTGATATTTGTCAGAGATTATGTACAGGTGGTATCATGGATATTAATGTTTATCGATCCCTCATCGATGAAATCGCCGATGATTATCGCAGTGATTGATTAAGGGTATACAATTAGATCAGTGACAAGAAAATAAGATAATCATACATAATGCTCACCGTAGACCGATCATGGTCAGGGTGATAAATTCGCGATTACCTACATATAAATCGTACTACGGAGATGGACTTGGTGATGTTGTTCAGGGTCTATTTAGAAGGGTAGCCCCAAAAGCAATACCATTTGCAAAACAACTGGGGATGAAAGCTATTGATGCTGTTCGTGAAAAAGTTATCGGCACTGTTGGTGATGGTGCTGGTAAAGCATTCTCATCAATCAAAGATAGACTAGCACGATTAGTACGACGAAAACCTCAGTCAGTAAAATTACTCAGCACTGAAGTTGTGACTGCAAATGTTAGTAAGATAATAAATCAGGCTGCAAATTAAAAAAAACTAGCGGAGTTGGCTATGCCTGCAAATGTCAGTAAAATAATAGATCAAGCTGCGAATCAAGAACTAGCAGCATTGGTGTTGCCATCGATGGCTGATGCACCCCTATCAGGAAAAGAAAAAAGAACAAAATATAACTGCTAGTTTGATAGCAGGAAGTGGTTTTCGTGTTAGATGATAACAAATATAATAAAGATGTTCAAAGGTATATCTGTTCCCGCATTCGACATGGACGCACCGGTTCTCAAAGACGAATCGCTACGTGATTATCAGTATTATTCTTATGACGCACGTGTACCTGACGAAGGTTGAAGAATCGAATTACAAGTTTAGGATACAAGCAGATATTTTCTGCCCGCTGAGGCATTTGTTGAGATCGAAGGTAGACTTTTGAAATTAGATAATACAGATTACGGAATTGGTGATCGAGTTGGTTTTGTTAATAATGGCGTCATGGCGTTATTTAAAAGTGCCACATACACGATTGATGGTCGGGAAGTTGAGGTTTGTCATGGCGACATCGACGTTGCCACAACGATTCTTGGCCTTGCAAGATACAGCGATGATTACTCGAGATCAGCTGGTCCATCAATGATGTTTGCAAAGGATACAACTAATCATCCAGAAAACAGAAACGTAACACTAAATGCAGCTGGGAACACAGTTGTATCAATGAATGAAAATTTCACCTTGGGATTCGCAACACGTCGATCAATGTTGAACGACAATGCAGGATTTTCGTGTGCAATTCCACTGTCACATGTCTTTGGATTTTGTAGAATTGTTAGAAAGGTCATTTTCGGGGCAAAACACACAATCGTCCTTGTGAGAAAACGTACCGACGATGATGCAATATGGCACGCTGAAGGAGTTGATCCAGCTGCAACTGTGGCACATGGAAAAGTAATACTGGCAAAACTTTTGTTGTGGATGCCAGTAATGACTCCATCGATCGTTGAAGAACAACGGTTACTTTCTTTTATGGACAGCGGCGGCAAATCAACATTGTCATGGTTGACGATGACCACAGATAGTGTTCAAAGTAACATTAATGGTTAATTCACATGGCAGATAGCATCAAAGGTGTCTCTGCACCGCCACATACATTTATTGCTTTCCAAGATGCTGCACGAGTACGAAGCACAATGATGTTTGACAAACTTGGTGTTACTCAAGTTTCACTGAGGATAAATGGACATCAAGAACCAGCTGAGGATACATTACTGGATTTTGAAAATAATCATGTTGCACGTGCATATCATCGTTTGATGACATTCATGGGACGTGATCAAAATGTTGATACTGGTTTGCAAATATCTCAGGGGGATTTTACAACACTTATCCGATCTATTATTTCTCATTGGAACACTTGGATTTAGTTAGGCAATCTGTCGTTGATATACACTTTCAAGCTCTTGTGGCAAGAGGAGTAATTGCTAATTACAGAGCAATCGCTGTTATACTCTCAGATAAAGCAATGGTGCTTGAAGGTGCTGGTGGACGAATGAGTCATTGATGCTCCAGTAGAAAACATGTAATTAAATCGATCATGATATTATAATGTCATCTCACCATGTTAGTGTTACTCTGACTCCTGGTCAGATTAAAAAGCTACAATCAGTATCAAAAAAGAATTCGGGAATGAAAATATTACTGAAACGAGGACAGATCTCAGGTGGTCCAAATAAACTATCACTGACTGAACGTCAACTCAGGCACTTCAATGACGCCAAACGATCAAAGACCAGTGTACGACTTGACCGGTGTTCTGCGGGTGCCATTAGCGACATTGTCAAGACGGGTGGTATATTTTCACTTCTCGCAGCTATACCAGCGTTGATAGCCGCTGCAGCCCCAGCTGTTGCAAAAGCAGCTGCACTTGGTGCTGTTGGAACTGCAGCAGGGATGGCGTTAAAGAAAGCAACAGGACAAGGAATAAAAACTTCCAAGAAGAAGAGAAAGGTCTAAGACTGCCAGGAACCCCTCGTTCATGGTACGGAAAAGGTCTAAGACGTCCTGGGACATATCATTGATACTTCCCATGTCCAATTTTGATTTACTTGGTGCTGCTGAGCGATTAAATATAAAAAACTTCAGAGGTGTTTTTATGCGTCATCAATTACCAAAACAACCAAATCGTGTTGAGACCGGTATCATCAACCATGATGGAATTTCTGGTCCAGGTACTCATTGGGTTGCATACACGATTGATCCACGTGGAATTGTTTATTTTGATTCGCATGAGTTGGCACCACCAAAGGAATTTTTAAAATATGTCTACGGACTTCAAAATATTCCAATCTGGTGTTCAACATTGCCAACACAGACAATAACTGATCCGTCAATATGCGGCCGTGAAGTACTCGCTGTACTCGATGCTATTTCAAAATCTTCCGATGCACCTCATAAAGTTGTACATACGTACACGAGTTCTGTTTTAAATAATCACTAATCATATAATGGTTGATATTTATGGAAGATCCTCTATCAAAGATAAGAAGAAAAGATGATCGAAGTATGCTACTAGAGATGATCTTGCTGAGATTATGAACCTCTCCGGAGTTGACCGGGATGAAGTTGTTATTTTTCAGGATAAATACGGTGTTTTAAAGACGAGTAATATTAAGTGGATCGACATAATTCGTAGAGTTCTCGGTGCTACCACGGATAATATTCCAGTGTTTACTGACGGCGGTAGAATCAGAGACTCAAATGTATCAATTGCAACTATCAGAAATGAAATTACAAAAGTGTTGCTGATCGTTTACGATCCACCGGTAATACAGTGACAGATAAACTCAGCATGAATGGAAATAAAATTGTTGTTTTATGAGAACCAACAAGTGATGAAGATGCCGCAACAAAGAAATATGTAGATGATGAAGATACTATAATCGATGACAAATTAACCAAACTGCGATCTGAATATGACGTTCACATAAATATGTTTTTAAATATTCATAGAAATTTTCAAAAACTTAGTAAAATCGTAGATGATTTCTTTGTAAATCCATTGTTTTTTGACATAAAACTCTCTGAAATTAACACAAAACTAAAAGATGTTATCAGTGGAATTCCTGATATCTTTAAAAAACTAATCTGATTAAAATTCCTCACAAGAAGATCATCAACGTGGTATACACAGTATCATCAGGATTATCAACATGGTCACAGCAAATAACACTATCAAACATACTGCGGAAGTCACTGGTGTGTATAGGCTGTCCGTGTTCAGCGCTGCAAGATTTAGGATATTTACCACGTATCCATGGCGTCATTCAACCGATAATTTTTCTGGAACTGTGTCTATTGTGTTAAATCAAGCGGTCGAAGAAACGTTGATAGTGGAACCATCTGATAAAAAATTAACCGCAACGTCTTACTGGTGGTGTCTGGAATTTGTCGCTGAAATATCTCATTTGATTAATTAATACTTTAGAGTATATGAATTCACTAACGTCAGATCTAAATTTTGTAAACAAATTCAGATACGAACAAGTGTGTTTGCTACAGACCCAACCGAAAAACAACATTGACGAGTACACAGTAAAAATAAAAAAATACTGTAGACGTGTCGTTGTTACTGACATAATTGTATGTTCTGCATCTGCCATAGTCGCTGGAACAGCAACTATAATCGGATCATTATCAGCCACATACATAATAGCACCAGTAATAAGAATTGGTGTTGCAGTTATAACAGGTGTTGCTGGTATTCTTGATATAATTGCAAAAATGATATTTACGTGTGCGGCTGATAAATTACACGAATATACAACATTGCTATCAGCGGCAACACACGCGCATGCTAAATTATCATCGCTGATATCATCAGGGCTCAATGATGGAATAATATCAGATCAGGAATTCGTAGAAATGATTAAGGTTTACCACAACACCTCCGGTTTTGCAACTGGAAACCAAAACCCCTTGTCGGAAATAAAGACAGAGTCACCTTAATTTAAGTTCTGATTTAAATCAGGAAGTAAATAATAATAATATCATCAACGATGACATCACAAAAACTCCTCCAACAAATTGTCGCTAATACAACACCACCAACGACTACGATGATATCAACGAGCTCAACTAATCCTGAATTCGACATTATCTTTCCAACGGCAATTCCAGCCAAAGAAATAGCAATAGCACAATTGCGAGTATATCACATCTGGCAAAATATTAGACCAAAATCGTTCTGTGGGTTGCCCGCAAATAATTCGTTAGTATTTTCTTATAAAAATCACCCCGATGGAACTCCAGATTGGCAAGTTGTTGGTATTCCTACGGGCAGTTATCAAATCGAACAGACCAATGATGAGTTCCAGCGCAGAATTAAATCTATCACAGGAAAAGAATCTAAAATCGATTTTACGCTTTATGAGCCAAATTATCAGCTGCGATATAAATATCAACACCCGACTACGCCGTAGATATATATCAATCATCGATCAGAACTGTATTGGGATGGCCAGGGGTAGCACCTGTTTATCAAGGACCACCAGAACCTAAACGTGATGACTTGACCACAGGCAAGAAAATATTTTTAAAGTATCCAGTATATCGAAAATTTTATCCATGGATGAGAGGAGGGACGAGTATAGTCCTCACTTTTATCACGACTACTGGTGAAAAGATTCCTAAATTTAATCTTTCCTATATATTTATGTTTCACGAAAATAGAGAAGGGGTCTTCAATTATGAGATTTATAAAAATATTCCAATAACATTAAATCCGAACACAAGCGAGAAAGCTATAATCTGCGAAATTTATTTTTCAGTATAACAATATTACAATGATGATGTAAAGAAACAAATCATTGAAACTATACAGCATCTAAACGAAGTTGCATCAAACCTCGAATATTTCAACAAAATCATCGTCGAGTATGTAAATTTCGTGGGAAGTGAATATTGGTCACCTGTTCACCCACCACTAAAAGTAAATATTAAACAATTATTTCTCGATCATTTTAAATTAACAGAAGAACGATTACAAACATTTGTGATACCGGAATATAACTCTGATATTTTAAGAAAATCAGTGAACGATATTATCGAAGAGTACTTTCCAAAGATATTAGACGCGTGGAGAAAAATATCCCCAACGGCGATTATTCTCAAGCACGACAATGATCCATATGGTGGAGGTCGGCATGTATACCAAGGTGCTGTCGCGATCACATCAACGATCGCAGTTTATTTGGTGTGTGATGCAATTGATGGAGGTTATCAAGTAGATACTGAAAAATCCAAACAAGCACAACAGGGATATAGCTTATATTCATTTACCCCTGAAATACCTCCTGGGTTTTTAATTGTGTCAGTGCCCGTTAGTCCGTTTATCTGTGATGTCATAATCCGCTGTTGTCACGGATACATTTTAGACTTACTGACCAATCCGCTGTTGTCACGGATACATTTTAGACTTACTGACCAGGCTTACGACAAATTTTGGCAATAAGTTTGTATGTACGCTCATAGAGCGGCATCGTAAGATCTTCGCGTTCGAGACTGATCTCTTTTTAAATTAAATTACACAAATAAATATAATGGATGGAATAATTGCAGAGATAGAAAAACTAACCCATGCACAACAATTGATGGTGTGTTATTATTGTCTAAACAAACTTCGTAGTAAGATTATCCATGATGTAATCGATATAGTAAAAAATTCTGATTTAATGGAAGAAACCCCCAAAAATGAATCTGAATCAGAATAAATATCATAATCTGAAGCTGAATAAATATAATCTGATTCTGAATGAAAATAAAAATAAATCTGAATCTGAATAAATATTATAAATCTGAATCTGAAATATTATAATCAGAATCTGAATCTGAATTGGGATAAATATTATAATCAGAATCGGAATCGGAATCGGAATAAATATTATAATCAGAATCTGAATCAGAATAAATATTAAAATCCTGAATCAGAATAATATTATTATCAGATCAAAAAAAAATCTGAATCTGAATCAGAATCAGAACAAAAATAAATATTATAATCTGAATCTGTGTCAGAATAAATATTATAATCTGAATCTGAATCAGAATAAATATTATAATTTTTTTTTTTTTTTTTTTTTGTTGCTGAAAATCAGACTAAACTCTGAAAATCGATGGGGGAAATACCCGACTAAAAATCAAAATCAGACTAAACTCTGAAAATCGATGGGGGAAATACCCGACTAAAATTCAAAATCAGACTAAACTCTGAAAATCAATGGGGATAAATGGTACACAAAATTGGCGCTGAAACAATAAAATATTATTTTTTACTTACCAACAACAACAATAAATATTATTGTAATGAAAATTTTATTTGTATTGTTTTTGGACTGATTTTCTAATTTTGATGGGGTAAATGGTACTCAAAATCATGATTATCTTCCAGATTTCATAATTTGATGGGGCAAATGGTTTTCTCAAAATAACAAAAATATCTCTGAAATTGATTTAAAAAAAATAAATCAGAACAAAAATAAATATTATTATCTGAATCTGAATAAATATTATTATCATTATTATCAGAATAAATCTGATTTTGAATAAATATTATTATCAGAATAAAAATAAATATTATCTGAATAAATCTGATTCTGCGTAAATATTATAATCAAAATAAAATAAATATTATTATCTGAATAAATATTATAATCTGAATCAGAAGCAAAAGAGAGTACCTGACGAACAAGTTGAATGACGTCGGATATATACCTTTATGGGTAATTGTTATATTTTTCTTTCTCATTGCAATTGTTGGATCGCTAAGCGCGATAGGGGTAATACAAACACCCCCTAAGTGAACCCCTGGTGTTTTGAGGTTCGGGGTGCCAGGCGAGTTACACCTGGAATTAGTTTTTCCTTACAGTCTTACAGTCACCCGTACACAAGTATATCTCGTCATCAACTACCCGCATGTGCCCCCCAATTATAATAGCATCTGTTGCCGAATGCAAGACAATATGTCTATCGCATTTCTCGAGACTCGAACATGTGAAGAGTTTCCACTAGTGGATCCGTACGCGAACGCCTTAACTCCACGACTACTAGAGCTCTTGCAAATACACAGGTAAATTTAAGTGTATAACTATTCGCTACCACAGTCACTGGTGACAGCGCTTTCAAGCTCAGTGACCTCGTCAGTAGCGACCTTGTCACTGAGTTTACAATCGTACATAAATTTCTTCAGCTGTCGCACACTTGAACTCACAATCTTTTTTGTTTTGTATTCACGTGATAACTCTGATTTAACTTTCTCAATTGCGTTTGTGAGTGAAATAAATTTTTGAATATCCTCATCATCGACATAAAGTAGAGGTTATTTCATGGCCTGTTGAAGTAACTTAATTTATCTATACTCAGCTGCTAGTGTATATCTCCCATCATATTTCCGTTCCTGTAGCGCTTCAAAATAATTTATAATTTTTTCAGGATCCAATTGTTCTGATTATTCTATATCCTCATCATTTAATTTTTTAATCTCAGAAATAATTGCATGAATATTTTCGAAATTTATTATATAATAAATATTTGTTTAAAATAAAAATATTTTCTGAATCTGAATAAAAATAAAAATATTTATTATATACATTTCTTTCTGCCTGATGTCATTTGGGAGTTAAAATACATGTAGGTCTGTATACCTGTTCACCTGGAAGATCTAAAAATAACTTACCTGGATTTGTACACACACAAGTGGTGCGTGATTTATACTGAGGTTACCTATACTGGATAAGCAGGCAACCTACATGTGCGATCAGTTATACTGAATAAAATCACAATTATTGTGAAGTGTAGCGTGGATTTATTTCAATTTCCAAACACACTTCATAAAATATACTGTATAAAATATCTGCATTCGATAATCGCACATACATTTTCTGCACAAGATGTCATTCGCGAGGTTAAAGTACATGTAGGCCTGTATACAACTATGTTACCTGTCTTACAGATAAGAGTTAAAAATAACTTACCTGGATTTGTAATATTACTCACCTGCAAGCGGGGCAACTGCTTAATTACTCTACAAGAGAGTTATCTCCCTTCATCATCTAATACAATAGTAATATATTATTTTTTGGTTATATTTTTTGGAATACGCCGATTTGGTTATATTATTTGCGACATATTGTACTGAATTCGGGTAAATATCAAAATATTTACCAGCTGCATTCATTGACTGAAATATTATTTCTTCACCAGTTTCACATCCCTAGATTTAACAACTCTTCTTGTAATGTTTTTGTATTTACCAGTACCACCAAATTTGCAATTTTGATTTTGTGTAATAGCTCGTAAATTACATAAAGAATTATCAAGTTTCCTGCCATTGATGTGATCGATCACAAGTCCGTCTTCGATATGAATTTATGAGATAAATACTTTTTTTCCCCCAGCATTAAATCTGAGCTAACCGGTATTTTCAACAGTACCGACTCGTATTTTTTAATCGACAGTGCCTAGTTACACCATCACGAGATGCTTCATAATTCTTGATGATGGGATGTGTTACAAATTCATTTTGCTCCATTTATATAATAATATTTACGAAACGAGGAAACGGTTTAACGGATCTAAGACGTAAAAAAAATAAATGAGTGGGTAGAAACAGTTAAAGATACTGGAGCGTCTATCAAAGATGTTGCTGAACTGGAAAAAAATACGATTTCCAATAAGAGTGAAGACATTAACCGGAGAGATTTTATACGAATCAAAATATAAAAGAAATGGAACTTGGATAGAAATTATTGATCATAATGCACATGCATGGACTTCAGATAAAACAATATTTCCACAAAATCGAACTGTTGAATTCTATAGCGGCGATATGTTTGATTTTATCAGAAACATCAGTAAGAGTGACCCTGTATCTATGTGGTCGTTTCAGAGTTCAGAATCGGTGAACAGCGATAAAAATCGCTACGATCAGTTTGTACGGCCTAATGGGGATATTTATCGTACAGAATATCTACACGACGAAATGTAAAATCTTGCGCTGAAAGACACGAACACCTATGAAATCGGCGCTGATGGCGGTGATGAAATCACTGTCGAACGATTACTCAGTAATTGTTTTCCCATTCCGTCAGTCGCTGCACATGCTGCTCAGAAGAAAAATTCATGGAAACCAACACGATTGGAATTTCTTGAAGATATTCAACGCAGTTGTATCGAATACGGACATGGTGGATTATGGAATACTAAACACGATTATAAAGATGTTATATCGGTTGATATGGTTGCGTGTTATCCTGGAAGTTTTCCTGAATACGGAGAATGTTCTGAGTATTTCAAAAGATTTGGACATCCAACACACTAGATGACCAGAGTTGCAATAAATGGACCCTTACCAGAGTTTGACCTGACCGGATTTGCATGCATTGAGTCATTCGAGTTAGCACGGAATCTCCATCCGGTTGTTTATGTTTGGTTTGGGAGACATTTTCAGAAAATGTTGGGTTCCAATAGTTTTAATTACATACATGATTGATTCGGGAATTTTGGTGTCATCGATATTCAGTGAAGCAATTATATCATATCGTCCGCAGAAACAAGTTTGGTTACCACAGCAGAAGAAATACTCTGATGATGAAAATCCTGATATAACTGATTATGAAAATAAACTCGCAAAGGATTTTGGGAGAAAAATTATTGGTAAATTTACGCAAGGAGGATCATGTGATCACAAACGACATTGTTGTAGATTAATCATGGATGATGCAGAATTGGATTTTATAATTGCTGATACAACAGAGAGAGGTACTTTTATAAACAGAGAAAATGTTTGTTTATCTGATGGAACTAAATTAGATACAATCGTGAGTTATACTGAAGGTGAATCACCGCAGTTCACTAATTTAAGATCTTCGATGTTTGCGTATGTTTCGATAAATTTATTATCGATGATAAACAGATTTTCTGATACCGCGGTTAGGGTCGCTACAAATTCATTTTATATCAATAAAAAATACACAGAATCACTGAAACAGTTAAAAATTTCCGATGACGCGTCTTGGGGGGAATGGAGAATAAAACGAGAACAGATTCTTAATTATTCTGAATCTGCTGATTATATTTCTAAGGATAATTATTATAAAAATAATCGTTTATCGGAATTATCATCGGTTCGATCTGTGTTTGATCCTGTAACCCGTTATAAGACTGTTTATCTTAACGGGTGCGGTGGTTCTGGTAAAACAACACATGCGATTGAATTATTTGGACGATTAAATAAAACCGCCGATATGATTGTTTTGACACCCACACATAGACTTGCACGAGAAATGAACGAACGTGAAGTTAATTCGTGTACATATCACAGTTTCTTTCGATGGAAAGGAGATACGTGGACTCCTGAGCAAATGGGTGAGAGACATATTCCTAAGATTATTATTTGGGGTGAGATCTGTACGGTATCTTTGGACGTATTAAAAGTATTTCTCGATTGGCTGTTGAGAAGAAATACTGCGATTATCATGTGTGGTGATCATGGTCAACCACCACTTTTTGTTGGATCATCTCCACACGAATGGCTGAATAGGTTCATAGATTATTATGATGATCATAGAGCTATTGATGAACAACTGAAAGAATTTAAAAGATTGATCAGACTGCAGCCAGATAAGATGCAATGTGAGATAATGCGTGAAGTAATTCCAGAAACTCCGATGAATGATTTTTGGAATTTATGGAAGCCTACTGATTTGATAGTCTCAAGTCGGAAGATAGTTCGTGACACACTCCAAGAGAAATTATTTCTGTTACACAAGGAAAGATTTTCGGATTTGCCAGTGCCGCTTTGTAATCGCCCAGAAAACAAAATATTAAGGTCGATATTCAAGAAACGAATGAGAAACAAAAACTCGTTCTTAATGATATTGTTGTTGTTGTTGATATTGGTGTATTTGAAAATGCGTTGAAGATGGATATGGACGTTAGGTTACGCTATAACGATTCACTCGTCACAGGGATTAACTATTTCTGATACAAATATCTGGATTGTCGATGATCGGATCGAATGGTCAAATTTAGGTTATCTAGCGGTGTCGAGAGTCTGAAAAATATCTCAGCTGAAGAGAGTTGTAATAGATCGCATGATGACTGAGGAAATAACTGATATAACCTTAAAGATGTTGTCAAGAAAAAATTAACTAGTTATCAGCAATCTGACAAACAAACAAACGTGACTTTGATCTCCATGTTGATTTTATCATGACACTGAAACAACAACAGAATAATCATTGTGCAAGCTGTAATACAACAACGTCATGGCAATATTCGAATAATAACCCAAAACAATTCACAGTGGATAGAATTAATAGCAATCTCGGTCACACACGTGAAAATATGATATTGACCTGTCTTGAGTGTAATCGACGTAGAGGTGCTAGTGTTCTGCTCTACAGAAGTGAAGGCGGTGGTAATTGTGTATCTTTAGGAATTACTTGTAATTGTTCACGTACAAATCCACGCTGAGGAGCAGTTGAATCTAGTCTGCAGATGCAGGTCTACCCGTGGATCTTACCACGCTGAAAATTTTATTTGTGGTCACACACCAAATAGGATCAGTTGCTCTTTTTTTACCACCTTCAAGTTCACCGGGTTCATATAAATATCTGACAGTCACATTACCTAATACTGGTTGCTTTGAGAAAGATTCACGTCGTTGTATTGGTATATGATTTTTTGTGATCGCGCTGATGGGTTTCATGGAAGTTGCACGAGTAATTTCAATATTTAACGCAGCTATAACACTTGGTAGTCTTGCAACCCATTCACGAGATCTTTTATCCCCCCTGATCTTTGTTCAGGGACTTAAAGTCAGTGGATATTTCCTTTGAATTTTGATATCCAAATAATTTCTCAGCAAGTGTTCGATTAAATAATTCAATGATTGCCTGATCGCGATGAATTGCGGTATGTCCTCGTCTGATTTTGACATTATGTTTTTTCATCAGAGATGATACTGCACCAAGACATTCTTTGCCGGGATCAACCTGTGGTAGCTGTGGCCATCGTAGACCATCGCTTTGATAAATTCGTTCAAAAGCAGATGCAAGTTCAGTTGCTGTTTTTGTTGATAATGGTTCTGTTTCTTTATATCTACTTGCAACGTCAACGACAGTTACCGTGTATTTGTATGTGCGTGATTGACGTCTACGTGTTTTAATAGTATCATGAGGTAAAAACATAATATCTGCTTGATGAACTTCATTGGGAGTACTGGCATCAAAATGTGCATACTGAATTTGTTTAGGTGGTGTTAAATAAAATGTGCCATATTGCCTGTCCTGCTAACCAATTTGCAGCAACAGAACGTGTGACATTCGTTGCATCAGCAAGTTTACTAATCGCTGCTCTACCTTTCCAATATCCTCTTGGGCTATAATAAATCGATTCCATTATAATAGTTATCTATGAGTAATTACCGGCCCCTAGCACTAGTTTACCTTTCATCGCAGATTTTGCTAGGAAGCTAGCAAGTTTATATCTGAGAGATTTATTTTTTATGGAATTTAACGTGTGAATCAACTTCACATCTGCAATATGTCATTGTTGTTAACCTTTATTTTTATCGCAGCATCATGGCATGCTTGATCAATCACATTTATTGGATACTCTCCAGGTCTTGGTTGGTCTCGTTCGTCAAGTCGGATATCAAGTCGGGTATTTAGCCCATGGGGTCCCTGGTAATTTTCCCAATGATGCATCCATATCACCACCTGTCCTCGTATTGGACGAAATAAATTTGTATTTGTTTGTACCACATTTTACACACTTGCCTGTAGGTGCACGCTTTTGTTGTTGTTATTGTTGTTAATCCACACAATATAAATTCATATTATTTATTATATTTGTACAACATGGATGTCATTGATTTCTCAGCGACACGAAAGCAAGAGCCGATCAAGCATCATGCAGCGTTACCAAATTCTGTCAGAGCAATGATAATAGATCCATCTGCGTCTGGTAAGACGCAATTGTTGCTTAATCTGATAATGAGATGGCTCAAGTGGGATACGTTGTATTTAGTGGCACCATCTGTAGATCATCATTGATGCTACGATGTGCTTAAAGATTTTAATGAAGAAGCGAAGTTGTTGGATGAAGATGATAATGATATTGTTGATTTTATCACCGATATTGATGAAGCTCCATCTGTGGATGAACTCGATGGACGTATTAATAATCTCGTAGTATATGATGATGTGATGCTGAACAAACAATCAAATCCAGCTCGAATATATTCCCGAGGCAGACATAAAAATACAGACGTGATTTATGTTACTCAGCAATATACACAAATACCTGAAGTGATCAGAGATAACTGCAATATTTTAGTTGTTTTTTATGGAGTCGATACTTTAAGCTGCGAAACATTCATCAGACTTGGTGTTCAGGGGATATGGATATGATTAAATTCAAAAACTGGGGCCCCGAGTGGCCGAGTGGTCTAAAGCGCTGATCGTTACGGATCACTGCCATCTCACCTCTGTCTGCGTGAGTTCGAGTCCAGGTTCGGCTAACGTGGGTACGTGAGAAAGCCTGCCAGTAGCTTCTCGTGGGTCGGTGGTTCTTCCCGGGGTTTTCCAGGGTTCTTCCTCCACCATTAATGCTGGCCGCCATGTATAGCCTATCTTGTGCTGAAAAATGGCGTTAAACCCTATAACAACAACAACAACAACAACAAATTCAAAAACTTCTTCTCAATAGCGTAAGTTACCCCACACGGATTTATCACGATAAATTTACATGATCCTCGGTCGCGATATCGTGTAGGTCTCGATACAATTTTTGACTAAAAAATACAGCAGCTGGGATGGCGACGACATCGAGTGAGTGAACAGTCACATAAACAAACACGCCATAAAAAAAACAAAACAAACATAAATGTCAAATAAAAAAGTAACAAAAATAAGCTAACCCAAATAGGAAAGTTTCGGGTCGGTTAGAGATTTCGGTTTTGTAGGAAATTTGATTTTTCAGCTAAATCTCTAATTGAAAATTTTGCAAGATTCGCCCTCCCTGCTGCCTGTCTTTTATAATTCGCAGGGGAGGATAAGCGTATGATTACTGTTGATGATAGTTTTCTATATCGAGAAATTAACAATTAGGGATGTATATGCGTGTATCAGAAGTTGTTGATACTATTGTTACTGTTATAACACAATTATTTTAGAACAAAGCCTGGATGGAATATTTAAATGTAAGTGCGTAAGTTGACCTGATAATTATTCGCCATTATTCTGATGAAAGGTCTGTGAGGGGGTGGTTAACTTTCATGAGATTAGAGCAATGAGACAAAGTTATATGTCCCTTCTAATTTCACAGGAAGCTTCCCTGATGGGTGTGGAGTCTACACCCGAGGATCGGAGAGAGAGAAGACACGTGGAGAGCATGTGGGAGGTCTATTGTGACGTAAGCAGTTGTGGGGAGGCGCAGTGCCGGAAGAAACACGTGGAAGAGAGTACTGGAAGTATCGGAAAGACGGATCCGGAAGTGTCAGGAGATCACTTAGTCAACGGTACCGGAGGTACCAATAGAGAAACATGAGGCGGACAGATGAATAACAGAATCAACACTGAAGGGAAACACTCTCACTTAAGTCTTTAATTTGATATGATGATAATAATTCGCAATTGAATAGGTCATTGTTTGTATTTGTTCGAAAGAAACTGCGATTGAGAAATTTGTCGATGAAATAGTTTAATACGTTGATATATTTTATTAAATTGTTATACCATTCACCTTGAGTTTTTTATACACCTTGACCGTCCGCATTGCTGACTGGGGGCTCGAAGCTTTTTTAAATTTCAATTGTCCACCTTCTCCGGTGTTAGAAATAATACCGTGAGAGGTGACGTGACAGTATCTTTGAGTTAATAATTCAACTTCATAGAAATTTCTCATTCGATTTTGAGGCCTATAGTTTCTGTTGGTTGTGATAACTTCGGTCGTTTTATTAATTTTAACCTCTACATTTGTCGTGGTAGCCTTTCTTGTGTTCTCGTATAGAGTAACTATGTCCTTCGTTATCATTGATTACGCTAACATTGTCCTTCGTTATCATTGATTACGCTAACATTGTCCTTCGTTATCATTGATTACGCTAACATTGTCCTTCGTTATCATTGATTACGCTAACATTGTCCTTCGTTATCATTGATTACGCTAACATGTTCATTTGAAGAACTGAGTCTAATGGATAGACTCAGTTTACCTCCTTGCCTTGAGCTGGTGGACTGCATAGGACCACTTTGTTACGGACCTAATATTAGTTTGGGTCCGACAAATGCACATGCCGTGAAATACAATTTGAGTCGGTATTTATTATCCCTTTCGCTGCTATTTTTGTTAAAGGTTTGACAGCGCTTACTATATCAGCTGGTGTCGTTTGAGTCTGTGCCACATGTTTTATATTTATCTGCTCTTTATTAATACATATAGCATAATGCCGTTTGTCGGAGATGATGAGCCAAAAGATAAAGCTGATGTTATGCTAAGTACGTAGAGCATCAGTAACAAGTATGTGGCCGTGTTCTTGCACAAAAACATGGTGAGCAAGAATTTCCCCGCAACATTGCTCAAAAACTACTTCAACAACTATAACTGAAGTAGCTTTCGTACACAATAATAACATGACAAGCTGATTCAACTTTCACTTTGACTGTCCTGGAAACCCATGCACATCAAAACTCCTAGATTCCGTTCACGTTTTCAACCTCAAACAGTCGGTTAGCCGACCCACACATAAACATAGTCACATTTTAGACTGGATTCTTTACAGACCTAATGATAATATTCTACAGTCCTCCCTGGTGTCCCACGAACTTACACAAGATCACCTCTGCATTATATGCCATCTTGACGTATCAGTCCCTAACCCTCCACCTTTATTCGCTACTAAGAGAAACCTCCGTATGATAAACAGAACCCAACTAATGCATGACATCCAAGCAAACCTAACAACTAGCTTACCTCCTACAGCAGAACAACTCGATAACTGCCTGCGTTCATTGCTTGACAAACATGCCCCAGCAACCAAGTGCAGAGTATCAATTCAAAAGTATTCTCCGTGGTATAGCAGTGTTAGGGACCAGCTTCGCACTGCTAAAAGAGACCGCCGTAAAACTGAGAGGCTTTGGCTTTCCACCAGACTCACTATTCATAAGCAGATCTATGATACCGCTAAGAAGAATGTCACAAACTTAGTCCATGCAGCGAAATCAGACCACTACACTACTAAGATCACGGAAAGTTCCAGCTGCAAAGAGCTATTTGAGATTACTAACAAGCTAATGTCAAGGAGCAAATGTACACCACTTCCAGCTACCTTCTCTCTAGTCGACCTTCCGGACCTGTTTGCAAATTTCTTCCGTGACAAAGTAAAAACCATCAGAGATAAACTTGACAACACAATTTCAATTGACTCGTCGTCACCATACAGTTGCGATACAGAATTTCAGCGGCAACCGTTAGCAGCATTTGAACCTGTCTCCATGGATTTAGTACGTACAATCGTGATGAAGAGTGCACCAAAGTCATGCGAACATGATCCGAATCCGATATCACTGCTGCTTGAGTCCTTAGATCCAATATTGCCTTCATTAACTGATGTTATTAATACCTCTCTCTCATCTAGGGAATTCCCATCATTTTACAAAACTGCCATTGTAAAGCCTCTGCTGAAGAAACCAACACTCGACCATAACGATTTAAAGAACTACCGCCCAGTTTCTAATCTCCCATTCATGTCAAAAATCTTAGATAAAGTTGTTCTATCCCAACTTGTATCTCATCTGAATTCAAACAGTCTTTGTAGCAATGTACAGTCTGCATATCACCCTTGCCACAGTACTGAAACTACTCTTCTGAAAGAAGTCAATGACCTTCTCTCTGCTTTGGATAGCGGAAAGATTACAGTCCTCACTCTCCTTGACTTGTCTGCAGCATTTGACACTATAGACCATGATATATTACTTCACCGTCTCCAGCATGTATTTGGCATTCATGATACGGCCTTACTATGGTTCAAGTCCTCAAATGGAAAACACTCCAGCCCAGTTGATCTATGCTGTGGTATTCCACAAGGGTCTGTTCTTGGACCTGTTCTCTTCACTCTATACACTCAGCCACTCTCAAGTGTCATAGATCATCATCCAGTGTCTCACCAATTGTATACTGATGACACCCAAATATACAAATCTAGCCATCCAACTGAAGTTGAAGCTACCAGCCAAGGCGTAGAGAGGTGCATTTCCGATGTGAAATCATGGATGACATGTAACAAGCTGCAGATGAATGATGATAAAACTGAAGGCATTCTGATTACAACACAAAGACTTTCTCATTCATATTCTGTACCTCATACAATAAATATCAGCAACATCTCAACATTAAATTCACACAGTCAGTACGAAACCTAGGTGTTACTCTTGAGAGTACTCTCTCATTGCACCAACATGTCATAAACATATGCAAAGCTGCATATCTTGAGCTGAGACGAATCAGTTCCATTCGCAAGTATCTTTCAGTTGATGCCACTAAAACACTTGTGTGTTCCTTAGTACTTTCAAGACTGGACTATTGTAACTCAATTCTGTCTGGTTCGTCTCAATATCTACTCCAGAAACTTCAAAAAGTTCAAAACACAGCTTCTTGGATCATCCTTAGAGTACCACGATCAGAGCACGCCTCTCCCCTGCTCTGTACCCTACACTGGCTATCCATACGATCCAGAATTAAGCACAAAATTTGTTCTCTGTGCTACATTTCACTGACGGGCTCCAGTCCAACATACCTATCTGACCTCACCCATGTGTACACACCAGCAAGATACTTACGCTCCTCTTCTGACACTCGTATTCTCATTATTCCCACTGTGAAGATGAAATCATATGGACAATGCTCTTTTGCATACCAGGGCCCAGCAACGTGGAACGAATTGCCCATTGCACTTAGACACAAAGACACAGTGATCTCATTCAAGAGCGCTCTTAAAACTCACCTATTTCAACTGCAAGAACAGACTTAAAGACCTAATAATGTATCCTTACCTTAAATATTTACAGCATGTTTTCTGTTTTCTAATTTCGTGGTGTTTGTTTTTATTTATCATTATATATGTTTTTTTAAAGTGTTGTCAAATGTTGTAAAGCGCTTAGAGCTTCTAAAGATTAGGCGCTATACAAAGTCCTCATTATTATTATTATTATTATTACATATAAAAATGTTACTATGCTCCAGTGGTAAAGCCGTTGCTGGCGCTAAATATCATGCAGAAATACGCCTCTATCATCTTCAGACAAGCACTAAAAAATAATTTTATTTTTCTAGTATCGTTTTGCTAGCTACGGGTTTGCACATGGCCAGTTTGTCTATCATACCAAGAATTAGAAATATCTTTTGGAAGACGTAGTGGAATTGGATAAATCTTTGTCTTCCTGGTTAGTTTAGTGTGATGAACCTGTCAAAGACTTCGTTGCATCGCGCTATTCCAAATTCAAAAAGTTCAATCGAGACAACTTATACTGATATGATGTTTTCTAGTATATCTCTGCGGTCTTGTAATATACTGTCAGTACTGTCAGTATCACTGCAAAAAACCGACTGCAGTATGATTTAAAACTATTTGTATCGCCTCTAAATTTTACTGCTAACATTAAACACAACAATTTCCACAAAAGGTTTTGAGTGGACCCCTCCATTTTCCATTCAAACCCATGATGTGTCAGATGACAGTACGCGTGCGCTACAAAATCCATATCTGACATGAAAATACAAAGTAGCAGATAAGATGAATTATTTAAAAGAAAGTTTTGTTCTTTTCCTAGTAAGATCGTACATTTCTGTTTATAAAACCGTTGTTCTGCACACAGAGAACATGGAAAGAGGATATGATGTCATCGATAGAAAAGATCCTTGTCGGGTACACTGTACTCATTATCTCGTTCGTGCCGGTTAAACCTTTTGCTGTTAGAGTCAATCTGTTTGCATGAAGCTGTGAAAGACAGTCCAATAAAGAAGTACTAGTTTCCTTCAAAAGATTCTTTCACAAACAGCCTGACAAATGAAGTTGCAAAACAAACACAAAGTTTAATTGCTAAAAGTAAAAATGATAATATTTTGAGATTAATTGAGAACAAAAATGACTACAGAAAAATACGGAAACAGCCTACCAAATAAGGTAGTGTGTGCGTTTCTGAATACACTAATAAGTTTTAAATAACAGAAATGATAATCAGACTGATGCTTTTGTCAAACGGACGACAAGATGAATGGACGACATGGTTAATCAACATCATTATTTAGGACTGTAATCAATATGTGATAACTTTAATCAATTCAATGCGTTTAACAAATATATCCCTGATCATGTACATTTTGTCTTCTGATAAACATTTCTTGCAAAAAATTAATAAGATTTAAAATACATCTTAATACTAATGCTACTACTACTACTACTACTACTACTACTACTACTAATAATAATAATAACAATAATAAAAGGGGCCCTGAGTGGCCTAGTGGTCTAAAGCGCTGTCCGTTACGGATCACTGCCATCTCATCTCTGTCTGCGTGGGTTCGAGTCTCGGATTCGGAAAATGTAGAAATGTGAGAAAGCTTGCCAGTAGCTTCTCGTGGGTCGATGGTTCTTTCCGGGGTTTTCCCGGGTTCTTCCTCCACCAATAATACTGGCCGCCATGTATAGTCTATCGTGTGCTGAAAAATGGCGTTAAGCCCTACAACAACAACAACAACAACAACAATAATAAAGTATTTATTTTCAGAATTTAACCCAATATGTTTACACAAAAGTAATTTACAGTAGGGTCATCTATTATGTGTAAATATGTACAGGTATAGTTGAACCATTTTAAGAAATAGTATTTGTAAATGATTTTTATCACATGTATGTGTGGCGGGAGTTGAAACAGTGTCGGATCCATAGAAATATTAAAATGTGTCATTTTCATTTCGCATTGAGAAGGAAAGGACGAATAGTCCAATTTTCTTGAGCAACAAAAATGGAAACTTCCTTACAAAACTTTGCTTCATTACAAATTCAGATGTATTCAAACGGTGTATGAAATATTAAAGGAAAATAAATGATTGAGAATAACTTTTATGTATCATATGGACATGTCATAAAATGGTTCTGCCTTAATATTCCAAGCTGTGCAAAGATTAAGAAAATACCATATCCTTTAAAAACACAACAGGAATAATAATTATAAAAATATTATTGTCAATTTAAAAATTAATAATATCAGAAGTTAAACAAGGTGACATACAGCAGCAGGGAGGGTGAACCCTACAACTTTTCTGAGCCCTTATTTTTGCAATTTAACGGTTCTATTGATGACATTTTCTCTAATTGATCTCCAATATTATGGTACCTTCGAATATTTCAGAGAGGGTGCACCTACAACTTTTCTGAGCCCTTATTTTATAAAAATAAAGGTTCTATCGACGAAATTTTCTCTAATTGGTCTCCAATATTATGGTACCCTTCGAATATTTCAGCACCGGGTCACTCAATTTTTGTCGTCCACGCTCTGCTGCTACCTTGATAAAATCAAGGACCAAAGATTTTATCCAGACCTACACGATATCTAGATCTTGGATCATGTAAATTTATCGTTATAAATCCGAACGGAACAGCTTGTGCTTTTGAAAAGAAGTTTTTAAATTTAATCATGTCCATGTCCCCTGAACACCAAGAATAGTAAATATTCTGCAGGGTATAATTATCTACTCCATTAAACACAACCAAAATATTACAGTTATCTCCAATTACCTTAGGTATTTGCGTATATCGTTGTGTAACATAAATCACATCAGTATTTTTATGTCTACCTCGAGAAAATATTCTAGCTGGATTGGATTGTTTATCCAGCATAACATCATCGTACACCACTAAATTATTAATAAGTCCATCTAGATCATCTACAGATGGTGCCTCATCGATATCGGTAATAAAATCAATAACATCATTATCCAATATCTTTGGATTTTCATTAAAATCTTTAAGTACCCCATAACACCGCTGATCATCTACAGATGGTGCTACCAAATATAACCTATCCCACTTGAGCCATCGCATTATTATATTAAGCAATAATTGCGTTTTACCAGATCCAGATGGACCTATTATTATCGTTCTGATAGAATTCGGAAGCGCTGGATGGTGCTTTACTGGTTCTTGTTTCCGTGTTGCTGAAAAATCAATTATATCCATATCATTAATAACATGAGTCTATATTGTGTTCGATGCAGAGCGTTAACACCTACTGCCGAATTAACGACAATAACAACAAAAAATAAAAGACGTGCAATTACAGGTAAATGTGTAAAATGTGGCACAAAAAATATAAATTTATTTCATCAAAGACAGGTGGAGATATAGCCGCTTCATTAGGGAAATTACCAGGAACCCCATGGGCTAAATACCCCGGTGAGAAACATCTTACTGGATATAATTATTGTGGTCCGGGAACCCGACCTGATATCCGACTTGATGATCAAGATCAACCAAGACCAGGAGAGCATCCAGTAAATAAGACTGATCAAGCGTGTCATGTTCATGATGTTGCGTATAAAAGTAAGGATCTACAACAACGACATCTCGCAGATGTAAAATTGATTCATGCGTTAAATTCTATACCTAATAAATCTCTCAGAGAAAAACTCGCTAGTTTTCTAGTAAAAACTGCTATGAAAAGTAAAATAATGCTAGGGGCTGGTATTTAATTATATAACTAATATAATGGAATCTGTTTATTATTCCCCGAGAGGATATTGGAGAGGCAAAGCAGCTATTACTAAACTTTCCGAAGCAGCAAAAGTCTCACGTAATGTCGCTGCAGCGTGGTTAGCACGACAGGCAATATGGTAGATTTATCTACCACCACCTAAAAAAATTCAATACGCACATTTTGATGTCAGCGTCCCTAATGAAGTTCATCAAGCAGATATTTTATTTTTACCGCACGATACTATTAAAACACGTGGACAAAAATCACGCACGTACAAATACGCATTGACTGTCGTTGACGTTGCAAGTAGATATAAAGAAGCGGAACCATTATCAACAAAGACAGCATCTGAAGTTGCATTTGCGTTCGAGCGAATTTATCAGCGAGGACCTTTGCGATGGCCACAATTATTACAGGTTGATCCTGGTAAAGAATTTCTTGGTACAGTATCATCATTGATGAAGCGACATAACGTTAAAATCAGACGAGGACATACTGAAATTCATCGTGATCAGGCAATCGTTGAACGATTTAATAGAACACTTGCTGAGCGGTTATTTGGATATCAATACGCGAGGGAAATATCTACCGACTTTAAGTCCGGAGAGAGATCTCGTGAATGGGTTGCAAGATTACCAGGTGTGATATCTGCGCTAAATAATGAAATTATTCGTGCAACTTCCATGAAACCTTCTAATGCGATCACAAAAAAATATATAGCCCGTAGCGATAAACAACAACCTCGACCGGTATTAGGTAATGTAACTGTAAGATATTTATATGAGCCTGGGGAACTTGAGGGTGGTAAAAAAAGAGCAACCGATCCTGTCTGGAGCGTTACTACACATACAATTTCTGACATAGTTAGATCCACTGGAAGACCTGCAATCTACAGACTAGATTCTACAGCCCCTCAGCGTGGATTTGTACGTGAACAATTACAAGTAATTCCTGCGGATACACAATTACCACCACATACAATTACATAACCAGACCTCTACGTCGATTGCATTCAAGACAGGTCAGCATCACATTATCACGTGTGTGACCTAGATCGCTATTAATTCTATCTACGGTAAATTGTCTTGGATTATTATTCGAATACTGCCATAGCATCTTACAGTTACAGCTTGCACAATCATTATTCTGTTAGCGTTATAATAAATTCAGCATCAATATCAAAGTCACACTTATTTTTTTTTTGTCACATTGCTTATAACCCGCTAATTTTTTCTTTATTGCAGCAGTGTCGTTAGTGATTTCCTCAGTTATCACGTAATCTATAATAACCCTATGTAGTTGAGATATTCTTCTGACTCGAGAAACTGCAAGATAGACTAAATTCGACCATTCAATCCGATCATCTACGATCCAGATATTTGTATCAGAAATAGTTAATCCTTGAGATGAGTGAATCGTTATAGCATATCCTAACGTCCATGGAGATTTATCTATACTCAATGCGCATTCAACAACATCAATAGCAACCAAAACAATATCATTCAAGACGAGATTCTATACACCACCACCAGGAATTTCCACTTCGATATTTTGCCGTCGAGTGTCCGCTGGGCGATAACACAAAGGTACAGGTAGATCTGAAAACTTTTCTTTATGTAACAGAAATAATTTCTCCTGTAGTTCATCACGAACTATCTTTCTACTTGCGACTATCAAATCAGCGGGTCTCCATAAAGTCCAAAAATCACTCATCGTAGTTTCTGGAATTACTCCTCGCATTATTTCACATTGTATTTTATCTGGCTGCAGTCTGATTAACCTTTAAACTCCTTCAGCGGTTCATCAATAGCTCTATGGTCATCATTTATTTCTTCATAATAATCTACGTTATTCTTCAGCCATTCATGTGGAGACTGACCAATAAAAGGTGGTGGTTGACCATGATCGCCACACATTATTACAGCAGTATTCTTTAATAACAACCATTCAAGAAATACTTTTAATACTTCTAACGACACCGTGCATATCTCGTCCCATATGATATACTTAGGTATATATTTTTCACCCATTCGTTCAGGAGTCCATGTGTCTCCGCACCATCTAAAGAAACTATGGTATGTACATGATTTTACTCCTCGCTCTTTTATTTCCCTGGTTAATTTATGTGTCGGTGTCAAAACAATTATATCTGAACTATTATTCATAAATAAGTTAATCGCACGAGTTGTTTTACCTGAACCACCGCATCCATTAAGATAAACAGTCTTATGTCTAGCTACAGGGTCGTATACAGATGGTGCAGATGACTTTGATGCTTGATTATTATTTTTGTAATATATTTCCATAATTTCAACGTCTGCAGATTCAGAATAACTAAGTATATTCTCTTGTTTTATTCTCCATGTCCCCCATTCACCATTACCAAGCAGCGGTTTTAACAAATCCTTATATTTTTTATGTATATAAAACGAATCCGTAGCAACTCCAACAGCATCATTAGGAAATCTATTTATCATTGACAATAGATTTATTGAAACATAAGCCAACATCGAAGATCTTAAATGAGTGAACTGCGGTGAATCGCCATCAATATAGCTCACAATCGTACCTAGTTTAGTTTCATCTGATAAATAGGTACTACATCGGTTTACAAATGTACCTTTTTCCATTGTATCAGCGATTATAAAATCTAGTTCAGCATCGTTCATAATCAATCTTGTACAGTGTCGTTTATAATCGTACGAACTACCTTGAGTAAACTTGCCGATTATCTTTCTACCAAGTTCTTTTGCAAGTTTTTCATCGTCCCTGCATTTACAGTCATCTTCGTCAAGATCAAGGAATTCTTTCCTGGTATCATCGACGAGTTCCGGTAACCAAACCTGCTTCTGCGGACGATATGATATAATCGCTTCAGTTACTCTCAACGATATTAAAATTCCAGCATCAAGCATATACCTCAACAGCACTATCGGTACCCAGTACTTCTCTGAAAAATGTCTTCCGAACCAAATATAGTTGATAGGATGAAGATTTTGTGCAAACTCGAATGATTCTACACACGCAAATCCTGTTAAATCAAAATCTGGTAGGGGTCCGTTTATCGAAACCTTGGTCATCTCGTGTGATGGATGTCCAAATCTCTTAAAGTATTTAGAACACTCTCCATATCCAAGAAAACTTCCAGGATAACACGCTGCCATATCAACAGAGATAACGTCACTATGGTTGTATTTGGTATTCCATAATCCATCATGTCCATATTCTATACAGCTATTCCGGACATCATCAAGAAATTCCGATCGTGTCGGTTTCCATGAATTTTTCTCCTGAGCGAAATGAGCAGCAACCGATGAAACAGTAAAACAATTATTTAATAATTCTTCAATCTTGACATCGTCTGAAGTATATTTCAGCGCAAGATGTTCCATTTCTTCATGAAGAGATTCTGTACGGTAAATATTACCATTAGGCCGTATAAACTGATCGTAATGTTCGTATTCTGAACTTTGAAACAACCACACAGATACAGGGTCACTTTTACTGATATTTTTGATAGTATCAAGTATATTACCATAATAAAATTTAACCGTTCTATCTCGTGGAAATATTGTTACTGCTGAGGTCCACGCATGCGAATTATGATCGACGATGTCTATCGGAGCTCCATTTTTTATGTATTTTGGTTTATATAAAATCTCTCCAGTTAACGTCTTTACTGTTATTGGAAATCTTAATTTCTTTTCTAGCTCAGCGACATCTTTGATAGACGCTCCGGTATCTTTAACTGTTTCTGCCCATGTGTTTATTTTTTTACGTCTTAAATCTGTCAGGCCATTACCACGTATCGCATTTGTAAAATGTTCTGTAACTCGTTCAGCTACACAGTTTATTCTCGACAGTTTCATCGGTTTAAGATTCTTAACATCAGGTTTATCATTCAGCGGATATATTGCATATACAACTGCGGTCACAGGATACCCCCCCCCCCGCGTTCATAATATGGCTTATCAATGCCAGTAAGTATTCCGGGCTTGGATCTGTTATTTAAGAGAACAATATTGCTTCCCGACTGCACACGTACTGGATCACGCTTATCACGAATAATCCAGATATCATCATCTGTGTTTACAATAAAGTTTATTAAAATAAAATATTTTTGATTATCAAGGTGATTAATAATTACTTTTCCTCGTTCGTCATTCATCATATTGAAAACACTTCCAAATCTGAATGTTGACCATGCATGAGCAGCACCATCGTCAAGAAATTCTTTTTTGGCTTCACGGATACGTTTAGTTATATCTTCATTCGTTAAAGCTAGATCCTGCATCAAAGTACTAAATTTATATTCTGGTAGTCTGTCAAGGTCAAATCTAGCAGGGGAAGATTCAATCATGGATAATTCCTCCATATAATTAAAACAAATATTTAAATTAAAATTTTAGTGTGTATATAATGATTGAAACAAAGAATTACTGCCACTGGCTTAAAATTGGACATACTTCTCCTTGTAACAGAGCATGCGTGAATGAATTCTGTAGCTACCATATGCAATGTGTTAGAAATGGAAGTTTAGGACCAAAACCGTGTATTCAGTGTGGTGCTGGAGTCAGAGGAAAAACTCAGTTATGTGTGAAATGCGGCGGTAAAAAATATAGAGAACTAAAACGTTATTATGACAAAAAAAAATGGTAAATTCCCTATAAAAACCGTAGAGGATTATCTGGCTAGATTTCAGAATAATGATTTAGACAAATAATATTAGTATATAAATGGAGCAAAATGAATTTGTATCGCATCCGATCATCAAAAATTATGAAGCGTCTCGTGATGGCACTATCAGAAACTGTAGATTAAAAAAAACAGTCGGTAGTCTTGATAAATTTGGTTACTTTAAATTTAATACTAATGGAAATAAAAATTATTTATCACATAAATTCATATTCGAATGTTTTCGTGGAGTAGTTGAAAATGGACTTGTAGTTGATCATATTGATGGAGATCCCCAGAATAATCGGTTATCTAACCTGCGAGCTATTACACAAAGTCAGAATTCTGCATGTGGAAATACTGGAAGGTGTAAAGTATTCGGAAAGAGAGTTATTAAATCCATAAATACAGAAACAGACCAAGAAATGACCTTCCCATCAATAAACGCAGCTGCCAGATATTTTGATATACATCCACAATCGGTACAATTTGTCGCAAATAAAACATGCAAATCTGCATTTTCGAAAAAATATAATCAGCGGGTAATATTTGAATACGTCAAATAAAACTAAATTTTTACTGTATATAGTTCGACTGTCAGTTTTGCCAAGGTTTTTGTTTAGCCATAACTACGGTTATAGGTCCACCTTCACCGTCGCTGCTCTCAGCATTGACAGAATCAGATACCATAATCTTTCTTAATTGCATTACACGATTATCCACGATCTTTTTTCTTTCGTACTCGTGAGATAGTTCGGATTTAATATTTTCGATCGAACGTGCAAGAGGTGCAAATAGCTTTACCTGATCATCGTTTACCATAGCTAGTGATTCAAGCATAGATTGATAGATTAATTTTATAAATCTGTAGTTTGAAGGTAGTGTATATTTATTATCAAATTTTCTCTGTTGCAGTGATTCAAAATCGCACATAATTTTCTGAGGGTCAAGATTATCAAATATTTTTATTCCGTTATATTTTAATTTTTTAATAGCAGAAATAATATCATCAATGTTTTCTTGGTTCATTATATATATATTTATTTCTTTAAAATAAGTTTTAACTTTATCAAAAATAAACAGCAGCGATGACATTCGGTCTACCATTCCACTTGGGTCCCTTATGCTGGTAAAGCCTTTACCAATAAGATCCTAAGAGTCCCTTTTTTGCCTGATTTGTTTTTTTTTTTGTATGGGCACTTTTCATGGTTAAGACCTGTCTTATGGTCCACAGGCATCTTATTGAGACCTTTTGGTCCAGCGGACATTCTTTCTGAATGCCCCTATGTGGGTACCCTTCAGGTCACAAGGTCACGAGTTCACATCACCCTACTGTTTATTTTGAGAGGCGCAAGCGCATAGACATTACGATTTCATGTACCCCCCCCCCAATTCAAACCCCGGGTAAATGCAAAACTGCACTCACCACGTTGTTCAACATGGTGAGGGGTACATGAAATCTTAAGGGCTGCTTGCCATCGCTCTCTTATCAATAACACAGTTAAATTTAAGTATATAAAATATTTGCGCTATCTCACAGGATTTGTATTACTAATGTAACGTGAATTTACTTCAGTTTTTCAAAATTAATAAAATATTTGCGTTGTCTTACAGGATTTGTATTACTAATGTAACGTGAATTTACTTCAGGTTTTCAAAATTAATACAATAATCGCACGTATGGAGTTATCGTTCGTTAAGGTCAAAGTACGTTAGAGCTAAAAATAACTCTACGTTACTTGGTATATAAAACTGACGTGAATTTAAGGTTATTAGAGTCAAATTATCCCTCTCTGTTACAAATTGCTGCTTCACTAACAGCGATTCTTACAAAGAGAAGATAGATCACTAAATAATTAACGAAAAACGATATATATCGTGTCCGTACGGGGACTGAAATACCTCGATTACAGATAACATGTATTACAAGGGAGATAATCGTTTAATTTACTCTACAGAGAGACAGCAGAGTTATCGCGCTTCATTATATAATCTATTACAGTGAAAAAAATAATTTTTATCTGCGTTTTGAGAGAAGACCTGCCAGGTGTTACAATTTAGACCCTCACGGAGCAAGAAATCTGACTAAATAACATAAAACAAGCAAAAGTAACATAAAACAAGCAAAAATAACATAAAACAAGCAAAAATAACATAAAACAAGCAAATTTTCTCAGATCTATAATATTTTCTGAATTGCAAAATAATTTATTCGCTAAACAAACAGTGTTGGTGCGCAAATACGACAACTCTACGAGTGTATATACAGATTAATATTAAGATTCTCTCCTCGTAGATCCAAAATGTGTCCAGACTGGTCAGTAAGTTTGAAATTTATTCTCGACAATAACGGATTATGTACACGTAGATAAACGGGGTTAATTGGTTCAGATACAATTAACCACCCAGGAGGAGCTTGAGGACTAAATGCATATAACACATAACCTTGCTCCGCAGTGCCACTGCGGTGGTTAGATTTCTCAAGATCTACTTGATAACTGCCATCAATTACATCACATACTAGATTGACTGCGATCGTTGATGTTATATTAACAACGCCTGGCGATATATGACGACCTCCACCGTATGGATCGTTGTTATGTTTAAGAATAACCGATGGTGGGGCTATTTTTATCCACGCTGCATGTATTTTAGGGAAATATTCATCAATGACATCGTTGAGTGTTTTCTTCATTTCAGCGTTATTTAAATCTGGTATTATAAATGTTTGTAAATCTTTTTCTGTTATTTTGTAATGATCAAGAAATAATTTCTTAAGTTCTGGAGATGTGTAAGGATTTCCATCGAGTTTAGTCGCAACGTTTATAATACTTCGATTGGCGATGTATAGATCAAATAGGATCCTATTTAAATGTTTTATTGACTCGATTATCTGATTTTTTACATCATTGCTATAATGTTGAGATAATGAAATAAATAAACTTCTTAAATCATTAAGTGGTTTTTTTTGTATTCAGGCCTAAGAGGATCTAAAAATCTTTTAAAACATCTTTCATCAACAATCTGTCGATTCAACACCCCTGCTTCTATGACGAAAACAAATGCTGTTCTAGTTATCTTAGGGGTCCTTCGACCGTCGAAATCAGTAAAGTAATATCTATCGTCGCTTGGATCAAATTCAAATTTTATATAAGACCATGGATTTTCATTTCGATATTCTGGATCTTTAATGAATTTTTTTTTCCGTTATGAGAAATTCATTTTTAGTTGGTTCTGAAATTCCATTATAAACCGGTGGAATATCAGGCCATCCTAACACAGATCTAATCGAACTTTGATAGATGTCTACGAGATTACCAGGGGAATTTATTTCAATCACCGCTGATAATGTTGGTTCGTAAGCGGTAATTGCTATTTTGGATTCTTTTTCTGTAATGGATTTAATTCTGCGTTGAAATTCATCGTTGATCTGATCTATCTGATAACTGCCAGTTGGAATACCAACTACTTGCCAATCAGGAGTTCCATCAGGTTTATTCTTATTTGCGAATACTAATGAATTATCTGGCTGTAGTCCACCAAATGGTTTTGATCTAATATTAGGCCAGCTATGATAAACCCGTAACTGTGCTAATGCTATTTCCTTTGCAGGAATTGCGGTTGGAAAGTTAATGCTAAATTCAGGATTAATAGAACTTAATGAAACCATTGTAGTTTTTGACGGAGTCGTATTAGTGACGATCTGCTGAAGTAATTCCCTGTCTGTCATTATTATTATCGTTATTATTTAATTCGTCAAAATCATTAGCGATCACCTTAAGCGCATCATCATAGGTTTTCATCATCATCGCAAATTCAGTATCGGATATTTCACGATCACTAACGCATGAAGAAATATACAAGGATAGTTTAGAACATGCCTCTGTTACTGTATGTAATTTAATCATATAATTGTGCAATTTAGCATTTGTATAGGTATCTATCTTTTTAGCTATCATACCGAGAACACCAGCAATAGTCGTTGATGCTGAAACAATGATGGTTATAACAACAGGTGCTGTCATCGTCAATGTTGATAATAATAATCCTGTTCCAGCAATAACAGCAGAAACTGAGTAAACAACTACATCGATGACAACTATACGCCTTTGTGTTTTTTTATTTTTATGTTATAACAATTAATAAAATCCTTTAGTTTAGACAGACGTTCATATACTTGATTGTATCTGTAACGTTGAACGTCGATGCGAGATTGAGGTTGATCCATTATTGTTATATTAACTGACTAATTGTGGTGTTCCAGCTGCAAATTCCAAACACCACCAGTAAGACGTTGCGGTTATTGTTCGATCATCTGCTTCCAGTAAAAATATTTCTTCAGCATCTTTATTTAACACTATAGATACAACTCCAGAGAAAGCATCGGTTGAATGACGCCACGGAAATGTTGTAGTATAAATTTTAAACTTTGCAGAGCTAAAGATAGACAGTCTATACACACCAGTAACATTCGCGGTATATCTAATGGTGTTATTTTGCTGTGACCATGTTGTTAATCCTGATGCTACTGTGTACACGACATTGACGATCTGATTGTGAAGGATTTTAATCAGATTAGTTTTTTTAACAATATTAGGTATTCCACTAACAATATCATCAAGTTTCATGTTAACGTCGGCTAGTTTTATGTCAACGGTTGGTGGATCACCAAAAAAATCTTTTATGGGTTTGTTTATGTTTCTACGAAAATTTAAAAACGTTTCCACGTGTTTAGTAAAAGTACCATTGAATGTGGTCATTTCGTTATTGATTGTTTTTAGCGAAGTTGTCGTAGGAATGTTGCTATCGTCTACATATTTCTTCGTTGCAGCGTCAAAATCAGATTCTGGTGTTCTAAGATTATTAATACCATTATTATTCATGTTGAGAAATGCACGCATTATACCACCGTTGACTAACACGTACTTAGATTCTTGATCATCGACATATTTTTTTGTTACGGCGTCTGTATCTACAGTTGGATTTCCAAGGTCTATAATCTTATTTCGATTGATGATAATGTCATCCGTGAATGAATCACCAGCTCGCTTGATAAAATCGTTAACTGACTTACCAGAATCTTGTATTTTACTCTGATCGGAGAAAATAACGATATTATCAACAACTGCGGTAGGAATTCGTACGATTACATCTGTCAGTTGTATGTTACTCGTTTTTAATCGTCCTTGTTTATCCTGAAAAACAACGACTTCATTTTGATCCACACTTGTAATATTTAATAAATCGTCAATCTCATTTCTGAGTTGATCAAGAGTTGCGTATTTAGATAAATCAACTTGCTTCTGAGCTTTGCGAGATCTTCCGTAAATATCTACCATTATATTTATTAGTATCCGTTTAAATGTGACAATGTGGTATATTCATGCACGACTTTATGAGGTGGTTTTGTTGATTTTGATATAGCATCAAGTACATTAAGTACTTCACGACCACATATTGGTGGATCAGCTAGTGTTTGTGTTGGTAACGTTGAATACCAAATTGGAGCAATAATATTGCTGACATAATGAAAAAATTCCTTAGGTGGCGCTAGTCCATATGAATCAAAGTAAATAATTCCACGTGGATCAATTGCATATCCAACCCAATGCGTGCCTGGTCCAGAGTTTTTATCAAGATTAATAATACCAGTTTCAATATTATTTGGTTGTTTTGGTAATTGATCGCGCATAAAAACACCTCTGAAGTTTTTTATTTTTAGTGTTTTAGCAGCATTAAGTAAGTCAAAATTGGACATAGGCGATATTAGTAAACTGTCCCGGGAAGTCTTAGACCCTTTCCGTACCATGAATATGGGGTCCTGGGGAGTCTTAGACCTTTTCCGTACCATGAATATGGGGTCCCTGGTAATCTTAGACCCTTTCCGTAAAAATATGGGGTCCCTGGCAATCTTAGACCTTTTCCCTTTTTTTTAAATTCCCTGCCCGGTTGCTTTCTTTAATGCCATTCCAGCAGCGGTTCCAACAGCACCTAATGCAGCTGCTTTTCCAACAGCTGGGGCTGCAGCGGCTATTAATGCTGGTATAGCTGCAAGAAGTGGAAATATACCACCCGTCTTAGCAATATCTTTGATAGCTCCCGCAGAAAGATTAAGTTTTATACCTTTATTTGATTTTTTGGCTTCATCGAAGTTTTTGAATTGACGCTCGGTCAACGATAATTTATTTGAACCGCTCATCTGTTCTTTTTTTAGCGATATTTTTATTCCACAGTTATTTTTTGATGCTGATTGTAGCCTTTTAATCTGACCAGGAGTCAGGGTAACACTAGCGTGATGATATGACATTATAATTATTATCCTGATTTTAAATCAAGGTGATCTAATTACATGTTTTCTACTGGAGCATCAACGACTCTCATTCGTCCACTAACACCTTCAAGTAACATCGTCTTATCGCTGAGTATAACGGCTATTGCTCTATAATTGGCAATAACCCCTATTGTCACACGAGCTCGAAAATGTATATCGACTACTGATTGTCTGGTTAAATCTAAATGTTCGAGTGAAAAGTAATAAATTGGATATAAGGTTGTAAAATCTAACTGTGATATTTGTAAACCAGTATCAACATTCTGATCACGCCCCATAAACGACATAAGACGATGATATGCACGTGCTACATGATTTTGATCGAAATTCAGTAATATATCCTCGGATGGTTCTTGATGTCCATTTATCCTTAACGAAACCTCAGAAACACCAAGATTATCAAATATCATAATACTACGTGTTTGATCATTTACCCGTGCAGCATCTTGAAATGCAATAAATATATGTCGTGGTGCGGCTATTCCCTGCTGAGAAGCTATCTGCCATGTAAATAAACCATTAATGTTACTTTGGATAGAATCTGTGGTCATTGTTAACCATGATAACATCGATTTACCACCGCTGCCCATGAAAGCAAGTAACCGATCTTCTTCAGATATTGATGGAGTCATTACTGGCATCCATAATGAAAGTTTTGTAAGAATTACTTTACCAGCATCACCAGCGGGTCGCCATATTGCATCATCGTCAGTGCCTTTTCGTACAAGTACAACTGTATGTTTAGCTCCGAAAATGACTTTTCTGACATTTCTACAGAATCCAAAGATATGTGACAGTGGAATCGCACATGAAAACGCTCTTCTATTACCTCGTAACATTGCTCGACGGGATCTAAATCCTAAGTTAAAATCTGGATCTACATTAATAATCATACTTTGTACATCAGCGTTGGCGTTTCTGGCAAAATTTCTTGGTTGTCCTATTTCATATTGTTGATACTCTGGAGAATTAGAAGTATCTTTTACAAACATCATTGATGGACCAGTTGATCTTGAATAATCATCGCTGTATCTTGCAAGACCAAGTATTGTTGTAGCTACATCAACGTCTTTCTGATTTGATTCAATATTTTTTCCGTCAATCATGTACGTAGCGCTATCAAACAACGCCATAATACCGTTATTAACAAAACCGATGCTAACATCGTCTCCATATGCCTCTGGTACTGCAGGATTAGCGATATTTAAAATTTCACCTTCTACTTCAATAAATGCTTCAGCGGGTAAGAAATACCTACTTGTATCCTGAACTTGTAGTTCAATTCGTCCACGCTGATCTGGAATTCGAGCGTCATAAGAATAATATTGATAATCACGCACAGACTCATCCTTGAGTACTGGTGCATCCATGTCAAACGCTGGATCAGATATACGTTTGAACATCTTTATTATAATTATTATCGTCTAAAACGACCACTTCCTGCTATCAGACTAGCGGTTATATTTTTTTTTCTTTTTCTGATAATGGTACATCAGCCAACTCTGCTAGTTTTTGATTAGCAGCTTGATTTATTATTTTACTAATATTTGCAGGCATTACTTCAGTGCTAGGTAATTTTACAGGTTGAGGTCGGACCGCAGGTCTGCGTATTAATCGTGTTAGTCTATCTTTGATCGCTGAAAACGCTTTACTAGCGAGATTACCAACAGCACCAATACCTTTTTCACGAACAACATCAATAGCTTTCATCCCCAGTTGCTTTGCAATCGGTATTGCTTTTGGGGCTATCCTTCTAAATAGACCCTGAACAATATCGCCTAGTCCATCTCCGTAGGTTGTTTTGTATACTGGCAATCGTGAGTTTATTACCCTGACCATGGTTGGTCCACGTTGATTACTATATACGATCATTTTATTATAGTAGCTGTTATTTAATTACATACTCAGTCACTATAGTAGCCATCGGCAATTTCATTAATGAGGGATCGATATACATTAACATCCATAATTCCACCTGTAAATAATCGTTGACAAATATCAGCTGCTTCATTAATTATCTCTGTAGAATTATTGCCAGCTCGTTTTCCTCCAATGAGGATTTCTAGTCGATCAACATCAGCAAGGGCGTTATTGGGGCAAGTAATAGGGCCACTCCCTAAACCACTTCCAGTTGCGCCAGGAGTATCATAAAATTCTTCTTCTTCCTCAGTTTCTTCTTTTGGTTTCGGTGATGTCTTTGGATTCGGTGATACTGGATAATCACGGAGTGATTGCTCAAATGGTTTTGATTTTTTTTCTGGTTTTTGTTGTTGTGTTTTTTGTTGTTGTTTTTGTTGTTGTTTTTCTCGTCTTTGTTGCATTAATTGTTGTTGTTGTTCTGGTGATAATTGTATATACGAAAGATAACTATTTATTACACGATTATATTCAATATATCTCGGATCATCATTTCTGGCCTGATCAGTTTTATAATATATACGAAATATCCATTTGTACCAGGTTTCATGACTTACAGGTTTATCAGCATATTCAGATTTTAAAAACCGTCCTCGATCATTATAGCTTTTCACAGCAATCTCAGCTAATGCTACTACATCTTTAGCCCCTGTAATATCAGCAATAGCATCTTCGGTAAATTTGTTATTTATATCAGTTTTCTCTCTTATTTGTTCTTCTTCTAGTTTTTCTGGTTCTTGTGTACGATCTTTTGTATCACCTATTTCATCACGAACTTGTTCAATACCTTCAAGTATTTCTCGCATCGGTTGAGCAGCAGCTATTTCAGCTGGAAGTCCACGTAAAATTCCTTTTGTCTGTTTTGTTCTTTTTGCTATTTTTCCAGTCGCTTCAGCGGTTTTTTCTAACGCAGGAAGAAGACCTTTAGTGGTCTCAGTAATAGGTTTAAATAACTGTTTTGTATCCTCTTCAAATTCCACCTGAGATTCTTGACGTGATTGTAATTGTTTCTTGAATAAATCACGGACGGGTAAATACTTTCTAACTGCTTGAAGTCGCTCTCGAGCTAATCTAGCTAAATGTGGTTCTCCGATACTCATTGTTAATATTTATAATAGTTGTTTAATTTATAGCAGCAGAGCGTGGACGACAAAAATTGAGTGACCCCGTGCTGAAATATTCGAAGGTACCATAATATTGGAGACCAATTAGAGAAAATGTCATCGATAGAACCTTTATTTTTATAAAATAAGGGCTCAGAAAAGTTGTGGGCACCCTCTCTGAAATATTCGAAGGGTACCATAATATTGGAGATCAATTAGAGAAAATGTCATCGATAGAACCGTTAAAATGCAGAAATAAGGGCCCAGAAAAGTTGTAGGGTTCACCCTCTCTGCTGCTAGGCCAGTTCGCTCCGAAAATTTACAGACGGTTGAAAAAAAGTATTTCAGTCAGTATATGCAGCTGGAAAAGATTTTGGTATTTGCGGAGCTTCTGTACGAAGTGTCGCAGAAGGCATAATTAATTCGACACGATCGAGGAATAATCAGCGAATAAGATTTCAATATCTCACCGCCATGGAGGGACAATAAGCAGTGTTAGCCAAGCCCGATGTATCATTGCCATATACTATTTTTTGTGTGTCTTCGCACGATTCTGTGTACAGAATATTAATCACAAACTCACAGACAGGCAGAATTTTCATCAAGCTGAAACATTACAAACACACGATTAATCAGTATTACCACAGGCAGTAAAAAAAAAAAAAATCGCGTATTTAAGGGAGATAACTCCGCTAAGACTAAACAGCACGTTATCGATTATCTCAAAGCCACGCTTGTAGATTCCAGGAAATTGATAAGAAGTCAGGAATGTCTGTAATCTAGCGTGTTCACATTTTTTCTGTCTGTGTTTACACGGGTACACAACATTAGGATACAAGTTCCTTCATGGCATTTATTTGCACATCTGATTTATAAAATGCTTGATTATGCTGCCTAACCCCTAGAAAAATTGGGTGTTGGCCATGAGGGACTTCAATTTTTTTTTTTTCCTCATTACTATAGCTAAAGGGCTATTTCATGTCTTGAACGTAGACCGTAAACGGTCCAACGGTCCATTGCTAGCTATTTACGATTCGACGTTCCGTAACAAATTACCAACTACAAAGAACAATCAGTGATCAGAGATTGATTTTGTTATAGTAATAAGTTTACAGTCTAGACATGAAATAATCCAGGTTTCGGTATGAAATTGGCCGCCATGTTATCATTCGGTGAGCCAACTGAGTAATAACATGGCGGCCATTTTGCATACCCATATAACGGTGGAGAAGATTGCGTCATTTTTTTCCAGCATATATAGAATTTCTGAGCACACGAAATTGAAAGTAGGAACGTGACACAATGGGTAGAGCGTCTAACTGCCAATCACAATGGCAGTTAATCAGTACACAGTCGAATCACAATAACGAAGAAAAAGTGTTTCTATATCACTGAGGAGACGCCTTGACTTGGATGAGATGTTGTGAGGTATAATTTGAAATCCAACCTTGGTTAGATACTGATCGGTGTAAAGGGGGTAGTGTCTACGCATAAAGTAATGCTGAAGCCTATTGGACGTAAATAACATACAAGCAACATCAGCTTACGCTAGCAGTATGCCTAACCTCGGGAAATACTGCCAAGGAGCATCACCTTTTGTGCAAACAGATTAATCATTTTTTATTCTAAAATGAATTACGAAAATATTAATGTGATTATTTCTGCGATTGAAATATTAGATAATACGGGTATACAACTTACTGACCAACTCAATGCTGAGAAAAATCACCTATGATTTTTAAACATTACAAGAACGAAAATCCGAAGGAAGATATGCACTCCCATCCGAGTACAAGTTCATCAAATTACTCCAGGGGGCAATGAGAATGTCTCTTGCTAATGTCACCGATGATAAACAAATTCAGCAATTCGTTCCACTCGCAACGGCGATAGAAAAAATTAGATTGGAGTTGTCGGGTGAATATGAAACAAAAAAGATTGTAGGAATGCGTGTAAGACAGCTAAGGAAATTAATGGAGGACCCATGCAAACCAATCTGAGTGCGTTGTATTGTTTAACAGTGAAATGCAGAACAATAGCGTTCTGAGCAATCAAGTAAAAAATATAATAAGGTATCTTGGTGGACGCTCTGCGTTCGCAACACTCAATAAAGTATCTTTATTTTTGCTTTTTTTTATCTGTATGAAACATTGTATGGTACGTCGCTGGGACTATTGCTCTGCGTTCGGACAGTTTCACGGTCAAGCCGCTCGAGGCTAGGGTCTGTCTCGCATATACAAACTCAGTGATATCTCTTCCTGACGTGTGTCAAGAAGATGTAAATTTTGATCTGTCGGTTTGAAATGTATCCGTGACTACAGTGGATTATGCCATCGTAAATAAAACAGGATTAACAGGCACTTATGCTACTAAATGGCCAGGGCATTGGATTTTCCAAGAAGATCTGCAGCATAAATGCCATCCACGGCATCACAGATGAGTTTAACGGATATAGTCGATGTGATGTTGACTATGCCCGGTGATATATGACGACCACCACCGTCTGGGTCATTATTGTGTCTGAGTAAATTTGGAGGATGTGATATTTTTTTACATGCCTCGGTGATCCGGGGATAAAATTCATCGATGATATAATTAATATTTTGTTTCAGTTTTTCATCGTTAAAACCTGGTAATTTGAAAGTCGGTAATTGGTCTTCTCTAATTTTATAATGATCAAGGAATATCAGGGCGTATGGTTTACTTCTACGATGAATTACTGTTTCTGCGATAGAGCGACGAATAAACTCAGCATTGGATCTCAATTGAAATAGGTATTTTATCATTTTAATTATTTCCTGATACTGATTTACATAGCCGGAAAACAATCTTCCTAAGTCAATACCCGCTATTTGATGGTCAGCAGCAACAGAATCGAGAAATGGTTTAATGACTGTATCCTCAGTTACTACACCCATTTGTTATAACTGGTACTTCTCAATATTTTTTTTTACCATCGCTCGCAGTAATCTCCACAGAAGAATCATATTCGAAAACATCTCTTGAAGTGAGGGATCCAGACCCCCATACTCGTGATTGCCTTTTCATCAGTGGTAAATTGGATTTCTGTGGCTGTGTTGTTGGTGGTGGTTGCCGTGGTGCTACCAACTGCCATCCAAGCACGGTTCTAATCAATGAATTACACACACACACACACACACACACACACACACACACACACACATATATATATATATATATATATATATATATATATATACGACGTAATCTGGCATTGAAATTTCTATGGCGGCAGAAAACGTTGGCTCGTGTACGGTTATAGCGATTATTGATTCTTGCCCTATGATAAATTTAATTCTGCGTTGAAACTCATCGTTGGTTTGTTCGATTTGATAACTTTCAGTCAGCAAACCGACCACGGTCCAGTCGGATGTTCGGTCGGGTTTATTCTTGTGCGCAAATACCAGTAAGTTGTTGGTGGACAAACCCCAAAACAACTTTGATTTAATATTTGGCCAACTATTATAGACTCGCAGTTGTGCAAGCGCGATTTCTCTGGCTGGGATGGTAGTGGGGAAGCTAACGTCAAACTCTGGCTTCGTTGACGTCGCTGATATCATCGTGGTTGTTGGTGGTGTTGTATTAGCAACAATTTGTTCTAGTAGTTCTCGAGTTTCACAATCGGCAATTCTTGAATTCCTAGTCATTATTATTTATACATATTCTAAAAGAACGGCAGCGTTCTGAATGTTAACATTCGGTGGTGCTGGGATCGTTTCACGATCTGCGCTGAAACGTTCTACGTTCTGCGCGGCACAAGCGTCATTATAAACATTGCTCATATCGGTGAATTCATAGTCGGATATTAAACCGTTGTTGAGCCCCGACGATATGAACGATGATAACAGTGCATGTGTTTGCGTTGCCGCTGACAACAGTGTTGTATGTTCATGTAATTTCTCAGTCGCGCATGTTGATAGCTTCTTTGCGATGATATTAAGAACACTAGCAACACCGGCAATAACGGCAACGCCGATTCCTATTACTGGTGATATCTCGCATTTCGCTGATAATGTGCCGAATAACGTCATTGTTGCAGCGACTACAGCCGATGACGCGTATACAACAATATCTATAACGGTGATACGTCTGCGGTATTTTTTTTTTTCATTTTTTTGCCGTATGCGTGTCGATGATAGTTGGCAACGATGCCTGGCACAAACTCGCTTGTTCATATCTGAAGGATTGTACGAGATCGTGAAAAGATCCGAGATCGAGCTGCGATCTACGTTGAGCGTGATTCGACAGCGCCATCGTTAACGATGGATTCATGATGTGAATGCTAAGTAATTAATTGATGAGTTTTGGCGACAAATTCAAGATATTACCAGTACGTCGTTGCGGTTAAGTTTTTGTCTACGGGGTCCAGTATGAATATTTCCTCTGTATTTTGAATTAACACAACAGACACGGTTCCAGAAAATCAATCAATGGAATGATGCCATGGGTATATGGGAAATACTCTAAATCGCGCAGCGCTAAACACGGAGCGCCTGTACACACCGGTGACCTCAGCGGTATGTTGGATAGCGTTATTTTTTTCCGACCATGTCGCTGATCCAGATGTTACTGTGTATGCAACGTTGCTGAACGGGGTCGTATGAATTACATCCGCCTCAATCCTTCTGACACGCTCAGCAACGTCAAAGATTCCACTAGTTATATCTGTGATTGTTTTGTTGATAGAGGCAATTGACGTTTGAATCTTGGTCGAGTCGCTGGCGAATTGGGTGATCCGATTGTTAATTTCGACAAGCCTTACACTGACGACCATTAGACTTCCAAAGAAATCATCGGTGACTTTATCGAGTTTATGAAAGTTTTTGCTATGATTTGTAAACATATTTGCACGAACGTCATACTCACCTCGCAACGTGGCTAATTTATCACTAACTGCCGTATCGCTGTTGTCCACGTATTTCTTCGTTGCAGCGTCATCGTCGGACTCTGGTTCTCTCAAGAGAACGATTTTATTGTTATTCATATTAAGTTCTATAGTTATTGTATCACCGGTTTTAGCAACGAGTTTACTGACCTCTTTGCGGATCTCTTTTCTGATCGTCGCGATTGATATGCTTGAGTCTCTGATTCTTCCGACATCAGTAAATACTGGGACATTATCGGTGACCGCACCGAGAACTCGCCGGACAATACCTACCCACCTAATATTGCAAGTTGTAAGCCGTCCATGCTGATTCTGAAAACAACAACTTCATCCTTGTCAACCCCAGCGAGGTTCATAAGATCACTGAGCTCATCTTTAGTTGCATACGCTGACAAATCAACACCACCGAGATCAGATTTCTGAGCAATACCGATAGTGTGAGATCTTCCTTAAATATCTACCATTATAAACTACTAACCTGTTTAAAACGACCGCTAGTGTACTCGTGCACGGTTTTATGCGGTGGTGGACCACCACTGGTCCATGACCTTGATATAGCATCTAGAATCGCTAGCGATTCAGGACCGCATATAGGTGGATCTGTTAATGTCTGTGTTGGTAACGTTGAATACTAAAGTGGAACGCTAGCGTTCCGTGGAGTGCTTCAATCGCTAGCGATCTGCACTCTGCTAGCGATTCTGCTGATATATTCGAGAAATTTCTTTGGTGGTGCCAATCCATATGACTCAAAATAAACAATGCAACGTGGATCAGCAGCATATGAAACCCAGTAAGTACCCAGACCGGAATTTTCATCGAGATTAACGATACCAGTTTCAACGCGATTTGGTTTGTCAGGTAACCAATCACGCATGAAAATCCCTCTAAAGTTTTCTAAGGTTTAATCGACGAGCAGCATCAAGCAAATCAAAATAAGACATTGGAACTATCTGCGTTCTAAGTTTTAGCGTCATCCTTAAGGATGGGTTCCTGGTAGTCTCAGGCCTGATTCCGCGAGGGGATCGACCGTACCATGAGGTTGGAGTCCCTGGAAGTCGTAGACCTCGACCCCGCTTTTTTTTTTTTTTTCTTTTTATGACGTCTTTAGGCCGTGTCCTGTCGCTTTCTTTAATGCCATTCCGGCAGCAGTTTCAGCAGCACCAAGCGCAGCTGCTTTTTCAACAGCTGGGGCTGCAGCGGCTATCAGCGCTGTTATAGCTGCAAGACGTGGAAATACACCGCCTGTTTTTTCTATGTCTTTAATGGCACCCCCAGAAAGATCAAGTCAGATGCCGGTCTTTGATTTCTTAACGTCATTGAAGTGTCTGAGTTCACGTTCAGTCAGTGGTAATTTATTTGGGCCTTGTGACATCGTTGATTTCAGCAACATTTTTATTCCTGAACTCTTTTTCGATGCCGATTGCAACTTTTTAATCTGACCAGGGGTTAGAGTAACATTGACGTGATGATATGACATTATAATATCATGGACGATTTAATTACTGATTATATCCAGTTACATGTTTTCTACTGGTGTATCAGTGACTGTCATTCGTCCACCAACACCTTCGAGCAACATTATTTTGTCTGACAGTATAATAGCGATTGCTCGATAACACCAGCGAGCAGTCGCGCTACATGAGCTCGAAAATGTATGTCAACGACTGATTATCTGAACAAATCCATGTTTTCTAGTGAGAAATAATAGATCGGATATAATGTTGTGAAGTCCAGCTGAGATATCTGCAAACCGGAATCAACATTCTGATTACGTCCCGTGAATGTCATCAAACGATGATACGCACGTGCAACATGATTGTTATCAAAATTCAGTAACACTTCTTCAGATGGTTTTTGATGTCCGTTTATTCTCAGAGAATCTTCACTAACCCCAAGCGTGTCAAATGCCATTGGGTTTCGCACTTATGAATCTACTCGGACGTTTTCCTGAAGCGCTATAAATATATGTCGTGGTGCTGGAACTCCCTGCTGTGATGCTATTCTTTTCTTACGTTACAGCAGAATTCAATGATATGTATTAGTGGAATTTCACATGAAAATTTTTCATCGCCGTTTAACATCAACCGACGTGCTGCGAATCCTTGGTTGAAATTTTCATTCATCGATGCGAGTTCAGTTCCAGCGGCGTTCATTGTTATGTTACGGTCCTCGGAGTGATCAGTGGTATCCTTCGCAAACATCATTGATGGACCAGCAAGCCGTGAACAGTCATCGCTGTATCGGACTAACCCGATAATTGTCGTTGCAACGTCAAAATGTTTGAGACAGGATTAAATATTCTTTCTATCAATCATGTGTGGCACTGTTGAACAACGCCGGAACATCATTATTAACAAAATCAACTCGATCTCCAATTCCATACGCTGTATCATCTGCTTTCAAAAGTCAACCTTCGATCACAATGAATGCTTCAACGGGCAAGAAATATTTGCTTGTATCCTGAACTTGCTGTTCGATTCTTCCACGTGCATCATGCACACGAGTATCATAAGAATAATACACAGATTCATCTTTGAGGACTGCCGCGTCCATGTCAAATGTGGGATCAAATACACGCTTGAACATCTTATTTATATTCACTGTTATTTAAAACGACGTCCAGTCAGACCTCTTCCTGCTATCAGACTTGCTGCTATATTTTTTCTCTCTCGGCAGCTTGTTGTTGTGCCAGTGGCATGCTAGCTGATTCTTTCAGCCGTTCTTTTGCAGCTTGATTGTTTGTTGTTTTTGGGGGATTTTTATTTTTTTTTTTTTTGCTGACACTTGCTGGCATCTTTTTCGGTGCTTGGAAGTGTAACTTACAGCAGTTGTACTGCCTGTGGTCGGATTGCTGGCGAACTGCGTATTAATCGTGCGAATCTATCTTTGATTGCTGATAATTTACCAACAACATCACCAACGGTGCCAATAACCTTGTCACGAACAACGTCAATGGCTTTCGTTCCTAGTTGCTTTGCAATCGGCATCGCTTTGGGGGCTTTCGTTCTGAATAGACCTTGAACAGTATCCCCGAGTCCATCTCCGTAGATGACTTTATATGTAGGCAATCGTGAATTTATCACACTGACCATCTCAGGTCCACGTTGAGTATTGTGTATGATCATTATTTTCTCGTTGCTGATCCAAGTGCATACTTGACCGTTGTTTAGATTAGTCGCTGTAGTAATCATCGGTAATTTCATCGACAAGGGCCCGATAAACACTGATATCCATGATAACACCAGTGAATAATCGTTGACAGATTGCAGCTGCTTCATTGATAATTTCTGTGGAATTATTGCTGGCTCGTCGCTCACCAATCAGAATATCTAGTCGATCAACGTCGGCAAGAACATTACAGGCACAAAGTTTATTTAGAACCTCAGGTATTTTTTTTAATGAAGTTGAGATAACCCACGAGTGGCAAGACCACTTCCATTTGATTCTTCTTCCTCAATACGAGGTGGTCTAAATTGTGATTTTTTGGGCCATAATATATCTCAAGGTAATGGCGCTCTTTTAACTTCTTCGACTTGTTTCGCAAAATTTGCAAATTCTTTCTTATGCTCACCAGCGATTCTAATTATGCCACGGGACTTTCGAAATACAAAAGGAACTAAATTTTTTCTGAAACACTGGCAGTGTTTGGATCTAATAATTTATCACAATCTGAATATCCGAATATTGCAGCCGCTATAGTATTCTCTCGAAGTAGTTTACGACCTTTTTCGGTAAATCGGGCTGGTAGTTATGGTTTTGGTTTTCATGCAGCAGTATCCTTCGCGTCGCCGATATCCTCGTGAACTTTGTCAATACCCTCAAATACTTGTTGTATTTCTCTTTGCAATTGTTGTTGAGCAGTAGCTATTTCAGATGGAAATTCTCGTATAATCTTTTTCAGAAGCCTTGGTTCTTTCTGCGATTTTTCCAGTCGGTAAAGCGGTTTGCTCTAACATGGGAAGAAGACCTTTAGTAGCCTCCATGGCCGGTTTAAAAAACTCTGCTGCACTTTCTGCAAATCCCTCTCTGGCCTCCTGACTCTGTTGCAGTTGCTGTTTGACAGAATCACGGACGGAGAGATATTTCTCAATCGCCTCTAGTCGTTGTCGAGCTAGTTTAGCTGAACGAGATTTCATGGTTAGCGCAGAATCACTCATTATTATTACAACGACGATTTAATTACAGACCTGTCGCCGCCGCAGCTACTATTTTTATGTTCGTGTTTCAGCACCCCTCTGTAAACAGCGGCGCAGGCAATCAACGACGATCTACCACCGGTCGTTCCCTGATCATCTACAGCAGCAGGGAGGGACAGCGCGCGAGTCTACGGTCCAGCCTCCGGACGAATTCGAGGCCTCGATTTATCCTTTTCGACCTTGTACGTCCGTTTTTGTCTCCTTCTCTAATTGGGTTCTCTAATTCGTAGACCTAATGGTCTGTCCAGCCTCCTTGCTGCTTATATACACTACGTGACCGTATGTTACTAGTTCTACATCACAAGATGATTTCGGGAAAAATATCGGGATTGCTGGCGAATGCACAATTTTAAAAATACACCCATGAATGTTACTGTTTCCAAATAATGGCGGTATCTCATGTTGCCAATGGAATCTATATCTTTTTAAAATCGCTATTATTAAGAAACGGTTAACCTGTTTGTCATCTGATATTGATAATGTCCAGTGATGTTATGCAAGAGTTATATCACATGGTTTCCGTATTTGTCAAGAAGCAAGAGATCAAATCAGTGCCGGATTACCCATTAAACACACTAAGCACGTGCATGTTACCTACATGATTTCGCGTACCAAGTACCAACAGATATCAGTGGGCGTGAACGTGCCTGTATAGACCGTATCCATTACTGAAGGCGATCAATCCTACATTTGGGCAAAGAATTGCCAGAGTTATGAATTCCAGGATTGCAATTGGAGGTAAAATACATTGATATAATAAGCAAACATGAGTAAGAAAAGTTTAGTTTCCGAGCAGAATTTGTCTAAATTATGCTACGGTCCGCGCTTGTATTGGAAAGGTGATATTGGCGTAGCAAACGTCACTCTTGGGATTGCTTGAGCATGGTTAGTCAAACAAGTGTAGTGACAAATTTGCATAACCGTACCAAGAAGAATTTCTTGTGGATCGTTTTATATAAGAAGACCTAACGAAGTTCATCACTGATCGTTTATTTCTTCCACATGCTAGGGTTCGCGGCAGTATATACAACTACGCGTTAATCATTGTAGTTGTCGCCAGTAGAAGATGATACGTTGACGTTTAAAGATTCAGCAAGTGTCGCAAATGCAAATAAACGTATTTATGCTCGTTCACCTCTAACATGGCCACTGCCGTTGCAAGTAGATCCAGGCAAAGTTGCTAAGTTGTTAAGAAAATATAAAGTGCGGGTTCGTGTTGGTCATGTTAATATACTTCGCAAACAAGCCATTATGGAACGATTTAATCGTTTATTTGCGGAACGATTGTTCGGACATCAGTAAGCGCAGGAATTGTTAATGAGGTCTCGGAGTTCTCAAATACGCGAGTGGGTAACTTCCAATTGTCATGGAAGCACTAAATAATGAAACCACACCCACAATAGAGTTAAATCCTGCCGATGTAATTTGAAAAAAGACTGTCATCGATATATGCAAAATGAGTTCACAACCGCTGCCATTAGACCCACTCAGAAACAATTTGCTTAGATAGTTGTATGCTGTTCGGGGGATGGGGTGGGGTGGGTGGGGTGTGGTGGGGATTAAGAAGGCGAGCATCGTCGTGCTACTAACCCGGTATGGTCCAATGATACATTTAGAACCTCAGATTGAACTGATTTTCCGGGGCAGCCAACATGTAACCATTCAGCGCCGTTGGCGAGTGGACCAAAGCTGTGTGGACATTTGTGCGAGAGGAATTGCAAGTCACACCGCGGAAATAGAACTACCACAAAGGTTTGTAATGCGCTAGCGTATTAATCATAAGCTGATTAACAGTCGCGTGGTGTCCATACACGTAAGTGGTGATTCCGTCGGATCATATCCAACATATGGTATAAGTTATGACAAACTCAACCTGGTACTACGATAAACTCCTATACGATGTTTATTTGACCTAATCTGCTGTTTGTTCGAATTGGCGTCGTTCACGCCAACATTCCATATACACGTCATGTTTGAGTTCTTTTTCAAAAACAATCCGTGGAACTCTTTTCGCCTTTTTAATGTTCTTGCTTGATCCAGAACTTTCAGTTTCATCAATGGAGCCGCAGACTCCAGTTCCTACCTCGATCGAGTACATATTATGATGCAGTCCCACATACTCTTTGATTGGATTTCCCGCACATTCATCCTTAAACTTGCCACCAACCTTTGTTTTAGTGTTACTGAACAGCGAATGATCTTGGGATTATCACTTTCGTCAAATTCGCTTACAGGTATGTCCGATGCCATGTCCGCATAGAGATCGCCAGTGGTGATATGCATAAGAGGTGAATCGGTGAGCAGTGTGGATGAAGAGCATCAATATGTACCGAGTGATTTGATTCACTTTCAGATTTTTTAAAGGTGCATTTCCATTGGCTAATCCAAAGATTGCCAGAATATGACCCAAAAGCGGTCGTCGTCAGATCTTCACATAGGACAGCAGAGATATGATTTCACCAGCTTTCATGGGAATTTGTCCTCATTAGCTTCTCTGAAAGTATGAACTTGTTCTCTGCACATTTGATAAAAAATTAGACTTAAAGTGGTCATCATTGTCCAATTTTCCATATTTTCTTCCCCTCCATATTGTTGTTGTTGTTGTTATTATTATTATTATTATTATTATTATTATTATTATTATTTATTATTGTTCTCGTTGTAGCTGTTGTCTTCTCATCTTAATTTTTTAGTATTGTTGCTGACTGATGAGTTAATTTTATAACAATACTGCTTTATTTAACATTTCATTTAGTGATGAATTTTGGGTAAAACGGTATCGTTTAATGTCCTTGTACTTCACCATAGTTGATCGTTGAAGATACCTACGATCACTTTCACTTCGAAAAGATTAAATCAGTTTATATTATATGCAATCGTTACTTTCCTCCTTGCTAGTGACACGCGAATGCCAAAAAAAGCTAACGAGGACTAGAATATCAATGAAAAGAATAAAGACTACGGAACACCACAATTTACACATTGCATAACAACGAGCCATAAAGGAAATCTTATGGTGCATTATTTCTTTCATAATTTATAGCGAAGCAGCTCGAGGGAAGTGTTTGTGGCATCTGATATGCCGTTAGTAGTATGATAATAGGGTTTGAGAGTTATGTTACTGATGTAAGTCAAAGCCTTACTACGACGCTCCCCATGAGAAAGGAAAGCAATGTGGGGTAGAAGGCTTTAACCTAGATCAGTTACCGAACAAACCGCTGTTATCGTACTACTTATCAGCCACTCGATTACAAAATCATGTGTAATCAGCGTAAGCCACGTAAGTGAAGTTCTCATTAGACGCTCCAATACAGCTGGTGTTAGGCCCTTGCAAGACTGATCAATACACACAAGCAAGTGTAGCTTCTTTGTTATGTGGCAGTGAAGCAGTACCATCTCTTGTACAAAAACCTATTGAATCAAGAAAATAGCCAATTTTAAAATGTCATTCATTCTCAAGGAAGAAAGATTTCTTGACATAAGCAAAAACTGGAGTATTCTGGCGTGTCTATTATTTTCAAAACGGAACCGAGTATTTATTGTCTTTATACAATAGATGGTAAAATTAACAACCGTCAATGCGACAGTTAAACGATTCAGATTTTAGCTGGTGGAAAAGTGTTAATCAATATTTGAGATTTAGAATTATTATTCCGGGACCACGCCTGCTTACCATTACCGGAACGATGCATATACTAGATCATGGAATGGAAATTAATAAAATATATATTATAATGATAATGGCGAAACCTTAGCGCATATAATTTTCAAAGGATTTATGCCCGTGTTGAATGTTGAAATCGCATTGCCCAAACAGTGAGATATTAATAACGTCAATGAAAAGAATAAGTCACATTTTTGTTTAAATGCGGCGTACAGATTTGTCAATAAGGCTCAAAAGAGGCATGATTTTTCGCATACGTATTCAGAGCTTCAGTAAATTAATAAAGTTAGGAAATGTATTGGAAGAACAACGACGTAAACGACGTAAACTCGGTGAAGGTTGAGAAGAATCGTGAAAAGTCATTGCAGGATGCTATGCAAGAAAACTTCAAGTCGCGGCCGCCAAGTGGAGATACTGAAATGATTAGTGAAGACAGTGATGGCATTGAAAAGAGTAGAGAAAACAGCGAGGACAGCAAATATTAATTAGAGATATGTTTTCAGCATTACAGTATAAAAATGTTCAACATTCGACTTTTATTACGAAATGTTATACAACGGCGCAGAATCGGAGCAGCATAAACACTGGGAGAAATTCTCATTCATTATTGCGTAAATACACAAGCACTCCACTATGTTTAATTGTGTTGCCTTTTAAAGAAAACTGTCTGCTAGGATTCGAGTCGGTGCAATAGGTCAATGACACAATGCTGGAAGGTATTTTATTTAAACTTGCAAGTAAATATCATTATCCCGGAAAATTAGTTTTAATTCTTTTGAACTATCTTTTGGACATGTTGTCCCTGGACCATTGGAATTGTTAAAAGAAAAACATCTTTTAACGGAGGATTCCAACATTAATCTTTGAGATTATATCTCTGATTGTCTACTCACTCAAAAATACAAAATTAAGGCAGGTCAGAATTACAAAGGTAAGAACTTTCAACCTAGTGATCAAGATGCGTAGTAAACACGATCCTCTGCGTGATCGCTTATATTCGGTGTTACCTGCAAACATAAAAACCAGCCAAATTTGTATCAACGTTCATAATAATGACATCCAATGCGTAATGTTTGGCCTTGCTTTCTTAGTTGTATTCTGTACGTGAGAATTCTAACCGAATTAGCAAGTTTGTCCAGTATCAAATTATATTAAACGTTTCTGGGATATATTTTCCAGTGCAAGTGAATGGGTGTCAATATTTGAACACATCATCAGTGTCACAGTTAAGCGGCATTATCAAATTCACTTGTATGTAGCGACGGTAAATATTACACATCGGCGACACTCTTGTTCATCGCCAGCCACCTGTGCTATTTCAGCTAGCTTGGCCCGTGTGAGAATTTTGCTACCTAGTTGTGTTGCCGATGCCATCACGTAACGCGAGCAAATGCGATCTGCAGTCTTCATAATGGCATATTCTGCCACAGAGATTTCCAAAGTTACACCTTTGCACTGAATTCGTCCCAGTGCCATTGAACTTCTTACACACATATAGCGTTATATAACTGATTATTTTTTTCAGTCGCCGCGGTTTATCTCATTAGTATGTGATGGTATCTGGATTAGGAGAATAAAACCTAACTTATATATTAGAATTTTACTGAGTTCATCAAGTGACTAAACATATATTGGTGTTAAAATAATACGAATTTGTAAATCATGCCTTTGCAAATGAACAGGCTTGTACACCACATGTCAAATAGTTGTTCTTTTTCCCTAGCAAACTCGACATTGGTTTGGCTATTTCCTCTTTTGCAATTCCCAAACATTGGCCTATATGCCTCAGGTATCAACTCATAAACCTTCAAAATACATTCCTTGACCAAACCATAATAAGCACTTGCTTCTACTGACGGTGAAGCATAAACTTCACGAGCTTTACCATCAAGTAAAATGGAAAGTGGACCAAACTAAAACTTTAGGGATTGACCACTTAACTCTCAATATCTCCAATACTATCAATACCTTGACCAAACAACCAAAATGGAGATACGATAAAGCTGGCTGCCTTTCGCTCCATGTGAGAGGTTAGCTGGATCTCATCTGTACGACAAAAATACGGAAACTTTCAACCAGAAAATTGTTGACACACTGTCCTCGGTAGATGAAATGAGCAGCCCCAAAACAGGGGTTAGAAACGCAAAGTTGTTGAAATGACGACTGTAAGCAAGCAATCATAAGGCAACAACAACCATCAACAAATATAGACGCTCCAAGCTTGCTTCAGATTTCTTAATCTACAAAGAAAAAGAAAAACTAACCAAAAATGTCATTCTCACCGACAAAAAGAAAACCTGGTCAGAATTCTGCTCATACTTAAACCTCAGAAGCAATGCAAAACAATTTAGGGATAAAATCAACTTGATCAGGGGAAACTAACCATTACCAACCCCCAAATCCATGATGTAATAACAGAAAGGAAAAGCCAACAAACTGGCAAAGCATTTCGTCGGATGTGCAGCAACTAGAATCACTCCACAAAATTCCAGAAATATTGGGTGAAGATCGAAACTCAATTTCCCAATCTGTTTGTAGATCATGGGCAACAATCAAACCCTCTGAATGTGGACTTCGCCATTTACGACTGGTGGCGGGCACTAAATTAAAAAAGAAAAAAAAAACAAAAAAAAAACCACCTCTCCAGGAGAAGACACACTGGGGTATTAGATATATAAAATTCTCCTAAGCAACATGAAAATGGTGATATTGAAACTAATCAATGCAATGTAGAAAACAGGAGAAATCCCAACCATTTGGAACAGGCCATAGCAATTAATATCCCTAAACTCGGCAAGGATCCTTCTGATCAAAATCATATAGACCAATTTCCCTAACAAATAACCTCCGCCAAATCTTGGAGATTATGATCAATAAGACTTAAACATCATCTTGAAAGCAATAAATTTATATCACAAAATCAATGCGGTTTCCTCAATGAAAGGTCTACGCTAGATCAACTAATACAACTAGAAACGCATATTTAATTGGCATTTAACGCTAAACGCAAATGCAATAGAAACTTAATAGCCATAATTCTAGAACATATGGCCTAATTGAGACCAACTGACTTTATTGCAACTTAACCATTACGGAATATCAGCCGCATTCATAAATGGAAATCAATCGTAAAATCAAGACCTGGTCTGGCAACGAATATTCAGAAACCTTTATTATAGAAAATGGTACTCCGCAGGGAAGGCTAGTGAGCCCAACTTTATTCAGTATCATGATTAATGATCTCGTCCAATCTATCAATCTAAAATAGATTTCTCTCAGTTCGCCGATTATAGCGGTATCTGGAAAGTACGCAACCCATCTAGCGAAACCGTTATTAGTGAACTTCAAAAGGGCCTCGATAAGATAAGACAATGGGTCGACAAATGGAGTTTTAAGATATTACCAAGCAAGACAATAGGGGCTCTTTTATCTCCTAAGGCGAAAAATATCAAGGAACACCCAACATTATATTTAAGTAATGCACAAATATGCTTTGAAAAAGTGGCAAAATTCCTGGGCATGTACTTTGACGAACATCTCACATGGAAATACCATGTAGAAGACCTTAACAAAAGATATAACTGGGATTTAATACTCCTCAATAACCTTAAAGGCACCGACTGGGGAGGCAGACCAGGATACACTACTGACGCTATACTGATCATTAATTAGATCGAAGATAGAATTCCGATGTCAAGTATACGCCTCCGCAAGCCCAAATCTCCTAAAAATAATTGACAGCTTACAATAATTGTCGCTCATTACGTGCACAAGGGCACTACGGAATACTTCCTTCAAAGAACTATAAGTACTAGCAGGCGAGCCGCCATTACAACTAAGAAGAGAGGAATCCATTCTCAGATACGTGGCAAGAATATCCATCCACAAAAAACACACCCAACTAGGAACATAAAAAATGCAATATACCATTTAGCCGACGACTCGTTTCCCATTAACTGGGTGGGGATGGGGTAAAATGATCCACGAACTAATGAAGAATCCAGAAATTGAAACTATTCAGCAGAGCAGATAAAATACCCCGATCCAGCCACATAGCCGTGCAAAACACCCATAATTAATTTTAATGCAACATCGTACGGAAACAAAGTGAATCAACCCTTGGAATTAAAATACAAATTTTTATCAGAAATAGACAGGAGATATACCGACTACACTAAAATATTTGCAGATGGATCAAAATCGACGGATCCCAATAGAACAACAACCGCCATATTTACCGAGCCTTACCAACCTGCCGTAGTTATCTGGCAATCCACTCAGCAGCCCGCCAAGCAGCATCGACCAGTAGAAGCGGTCCAACAGCCCGCCAAGCAGTAATCTGGAAATACAACCGACAACAGTGATTTTAGGAACTGAGATTTAAAAATCTTGAAATTAAGGTAAGAAAACCAAAATTGTTTAATCCTCTGGGAAATTTGTAAAGAAAGTGTTCTCTGCTATTTTACAACACATTTATCCTTTCTATCTATCCCAGCTTTCATTGTTCAAATTTTCTAATTTTTTGGCCCCAAATTCAGACGATCAACAATAGTTTTACAATTAAGGTTGACCGACTTGCGAAGGTTGAACTACAACTTAGGTGTTAGGACCCATAATAGTAAACACCTGGGTGGAGTCCTTACTGGTTCGGAAGCCCGTGAAAACCATTGTGAGACTTTATACTTTTCAGGCGAAGATAAATCTAAACAAGGACAGCCTCATTCTAACCATCTGACACTCAACTCCATGATTTTACAGTCAATATCAGCTATTTTATTCTCAATATAAAAGAAATGTCACAGACAAAAATCAAAAAGATTACAATGAAATCAATTAGACACGAAGTTCAAAAGACCAACAATATTTTAAAGATGATGGAACAATCAAAGATTAACAACAACGGCAATGCAAGTAACAGCCCCAAACTTAACTCGAGTAAGAATAAACCCAATCACCACAACGCAGACATTAGTGAGACTTTTCCACACGAGTCCCACAGTGAGAGAGACCCTTAGTCGCATACTCTGTTTTGCTGTATACATCCCATCTCCATCCCCGTTGATGACCCCTTCCCCAGTAACCTGCGATCCCATATATCCTACAAAGTTCTATGAGCCGGAGTTACTGGACGACACAATACCAATGTCACCCAACATGATGATGATACATGATGAATGCCATAGCAAACACATTCAGGGATCTGAGGATGGCACTGAAACCAAGGAAAGCGAACATAAGGAAACTAAAAACGCCACTCAGCACCCCAAAGTAGAAGTAGGCGGAGACAACAACAAGACAACGTTACCAATTGTAACGTTGTCATGAATAATAAACAGGAAATATGTAAAAGAAGTGACGTCATCCACCTACCCCCAACATCTACCTCTAAGGTTATGAAGGAACAGGCCCGGCCCTAGGGCAAGGCGAACGAGGCAACCGCCTTGGGCCCCGTGCTTTCAGAGGCCCCGCGCTGCTGAATCAACTCCGCAATGCAATATTTCTGCTTGGGGCCCCGCTCATCGCTTGCTGCCTTGGGCCCCGCACATCCTAGGGCCGTTTCTGTGAAGGAAAGAGAGAAAGCAGACAGCACCTAAATAGCGGAGAAAGTATGCATAAAAACGGAACATAGCCCTCCAAACCAATCATGAAAAAGTTAATGAAATCATGAGAGAACTCTCCCCAACGCTCAACAAAGCAAAATCAATCAGGATTATTTTATCCATGGGGGAAATAGACACTTACATATAGCACAAGTATCACTGAAGACAAACCTCCACCAAGGGGAAACGATGAACTAAATGAAAAAAATAATGCCCACGAAATCACCAGAAACAACTACCGGAGAGATCGAAATACATGAAGCAAAATTGACAACGAATGAAACAACACCCAAACGATCGCTCTACAGACCATGGTCTTAACACACCCAATAGATATAATAATCAACACGACCACTACAAACAAAATTACCTCACCGAAACATTCGTACACAATAATCTTAACAAAAAAGAAATCTACCCCAGAGGAAAACAAGGATACAACAACAGCACTGAATGTACAAATATCACCAAATCAATCAGATACGGCGGACCAAACACCAATTACAAGAACAGCAACAACACCAACAACATCGACTACAGGGCCAACTTTAAAAAGCAAACAGGTAGAATCAAACAAACCACGATAGAAGCAACCCGAACAAAATAAAAACCACAGAAGATTCACTGCAGCCAAAATCCGGAACCACCCAAGATAACGAAGGAAAAACAAAAGCTACACCAACTGCGGACAAAAAAAGCAGGAAAGGATAAAATCAATGAGAAGGGAGACGGTCAGCCTAAATAAATAAAAAATAGCAACTGGAACAAGAAACACCTATCGAACACCAATCCATACCATCCAACAGAGCTAACGGTATTCATCACCAGCAAGAATCCAAAACTACATAACGTCAATAATCGAATCCTATCTTCTACACTCTTAAAACAACATGGAGGTGAATTTAAAATAATTCGACCAAAATCTGGTCTATTTTAATTTAGTGTAGTACATCACAACATGTGCCAAATTTATGGAAATGGACAAATGGGAGGAATGACTTTAATAACGTCAAGACACAGATCTTTGAAGAACATCAACAGGAAAATCTCAGGAAAAACAACAGCAACAACAAGAACAACCTCATCTAAAATGATATACCAAGAAGTAACGAACCACAGCCCAAAAGCTCCTATAAAAATTCTTAAGCTATCGGGATTCCCAAACAAAAAAGCAGCATGGAGGTGGAAGAAGAATTGTTGTACAATGGAGTCGTCATCAAAAAAGCAATGAAATTGAAAAGCGGCCAAGGATATGAGACATCTATAGTGCTAATCAAGTTCAAGATACCACCGTGAGATTATGACCCTATGGGGAAATTTTTAGATTGGAAACATGCCAAAATAAACCAAGCTTTTGCAACAACTGCAAAAGATGGGGACATTTTACATCAAGACGCCCATGTAAGGCCAGATGTGATAGATGCCGTGTCAACCACACAGTAAGTGCATATACCGAAGCTAGAAATGTGCTAACTCTAAAGAATCACACCACCCGAGATCGTTCGACTGCAGCTATACAACAAGGGTTCTTTTTTTACAATTTACCTCTGAAGTCCAGGAAGAGAAACTGACCAAGTGCAGCTAACAGTGTTTTGAAAGGTGCCCATCTGGAGTAAGGCTAAGCTGTATACTCTATAACCCGTATCACATCCATCAATCATACACCCAAATAAAGGGAATTAAAGGTTCTTGGAATAATACCTACGATATATAAGGTCTTTTTTAAATAGCCAGTATAACCAGTAAAGAAACCCGGGGAAATTCGTTTTCTTTAAAATTCTAACCCTATGTAAAATACGAAACTGTATAGCGCCACCATAATCATCACAATCAATACTAAAACTCCAATGGTTCAACAAACTGCCATACCAAGATGACGACTAAACAAAGCCGATTTGGATACGTTCTACTCAATCCTTGAAACCAACATTCTAATAAATATAAGGAATAATAATGTAGACAACTTTAACAACAACATTATCAGGGCACAAAGCGCAGTGGCGGCCTGAGTATACCCAAAAGTGGGAAACGGGGAACTAAACTTCCCGTATCCTTGTGGACTGAAGACTGCAAAAAAACACTAAAAGAAAATAAAAAAAAGCCCTTAATCGAGTTAGACACACTAATGAATCCACATACTCCCTAGCATACAAACAATAAGACCAAATTACATAAAAACCCACAACAAAAAAGAAAGAAAAAAAAAAACAAAAACGTAACGCATAAGAAACTTCCTGGCACAATTACAGCTCATCACCGAACAACAAAAGCAATGCAAAATATGTAAGGGGCAAAATGAAGGCGATAAATTGAAAAGCAGTGCATATAAAGCCCAAACTCCTAGGAGTTCTCTCAAAAAAGGAAAAAGCAGACTTTCTCTCAGGACACTTCTTAGGGATAAGCAGTAATAGGAATCATACTCAACAAATCCAAAATCATCGGAAAATAATAGAAACTAAATATCCCCATTTTTTAACAAACCAAGATAAATAATGACACCCAACTTAATACCAACTTCTCAATACACGAAAGGAGAAACGCAGTCAACAGAAAACAACCTCACACGGAGAAGACCAATTGGGATAGGAGATATATAAGAATTTACCAGAAAATACGGAAGAAACAATATTGGACAAAATAAATCTCATCTGAAATCTGGAAATGTATCACATACATGGAAGCAGGCAATCTTCATACCTATCCCAAAACCGGATAAAGACCCAAGTAATCTAAACTCCTACAGACCAATCTTCTTGATAAATAATATCTGGAAAATAATGGAAATTATGATAAAATATCATCTAGAGAGTAAAAATTTGATATACAAAATCAAAGCGGATTTCGCAATTAAAGGTCACTAACAGATCAATTCATGAGACTTGAATCAAATATAAAACTAGTGTTCAATGCCAAGCGTAAATGCGATTGACACCTAATTGAGGTTTTACTAGACCTAGAAAAGGCATTTGATCTGGTATGAACCAATGACCTAATTACAAAACTAAATCATTACGTAATTACTTTTTTTTTCCTTTTTGGGGAACCAGACAGATGCCCCCCCCCC
>JAECUM010013548.1:0-17805 GCA_016617855.1 Megalonaias nervosa
TACCATCAATTGTTTTTAAAAAATAGGTTTCTTGTCTATCTATATAATGTATAACTCTATTTTCATCTAAATGTCGTTGCCATGGATAAGCATCTGTTACTCTCCGATATTCTGGAAGTTTTATAAATATTCTTTTATCTGTAACGAAATCAGATCGTTGTGGTTCAGGTGGTCGTTGATAAACTGGTGGAATATCTGGCCAGCCTAACACGGATGTAATCGAACTTTGATAAATATCTACAGAATAATCAGGAGAATTTATTTCAATCGCCGCTGATAATGTTGGTTCATAAGCAGTAATTGGTATTTTTGATTCTTTTCCTGTAATAGATTTAATTCTGCGTTGAAACTCATCGTTGATCTGTTCTATTTGATAACTGCCCGTTGGAATACTAACTACTTGCCAGTCAGGAGTTCCATCAGGTTTATGTTTATTAGCGAATACTAATGAATTATTCGGTTGCAGTCCACTAAATGGTTTTGATCCAATATTTGGCCAGCCATAATAAACTCGTAATTGCGCTAATGCTATTTCTTTTGCAGGAATTGCGGTTGGAAAGTTAACGCTAAACTCAGGATTGGTCGAACTTAATGATATCATAGTAGTTTTTGACCGTGCTGTATTAGTGACGATCTGTGAAGTAATTCTCTTGACTCAGCCAAGGACTCAGTCATTATTATTATTGTTATCATTTAATTCTCCATTTTGTCGCCTTGGCTGTTGTGAGTGACTTTGTCGCCAAAATCGTTAATGATTTTGGATGCTTTATCATAGGTTTTCATTATCGTTGCGAACTCCTCATCAGATATTTTACCATCGCTGAGGTACAAGGAAATATATGACGATAATTTAGAATACGCCGCTGCTGCTGTATGTAATTTTATTATATACTCGTGCAATTTATCATTTGTACATGTAGCTATCTTCTTAGCTATAATACTGAGAACGCCTGCGATAGTCGTTGAAGTTGAAACGACAATTGTTGCAACTGCAGGCGATGTCATTGTTATTGTTGATAATAATAATCCTGCTCCAGCAACAATAGCGGAAACTGAGTAAACAATTATATCAATGACAACCATACGTCTGCGATATTTTTTTACTTTTACTGTATAATCGTCGATTATATTTTTTTAATTCAATCTGACACTTACATATTTGATTGTATCTGTGACGTTGAACGTCGATAAGTGACTCCGTCACTAGTGACTTTGTCACTAAGGTTTGATTCATTATACAATGACGTTAAGTAATTAATTAAGGAGTTTCAGCTACGAATTTCAGACACCACCAGTAACGTCTCGGGGGCATTTCCGTTGACGTCAACGTAAATGTTTCTTTGATGCCCTTGTTTAACATCACCAGTAGAGGGTTATGATATATATTCGGTGATGAAGTGGCCGCAGTGATTTCCAAACCGTACATGGACAGCCTGTATAACCCAGTTACTTATGCGGTATGTTCGAGTGTTATTTTGTGGTGTCCATGTTGATGATCCCGATGCTACTGTGTACACGATATTTTAAATTTGTCCGTGTGGAATTTTAATCAGATTAGTTTTTTGAACAATATTAGGTATTCCACTGACAATGTCGTTGAGTTTCGTGTTGACATCGGAGAGTTTTATGTCAACGGTTGGTTGTTCCCCAAAAAATTCTTTAATGGTTTTGTTTATGTTTCTACGAAAATTTAAGAACGTTTCTATATGTCTAGAAAAAGTATTATTGAGTGTAGTCATTTCGTCAATGATTGTTTTTAACGAAGTTGTTACTGAAATTTCCTTATCATCGACGTATTTTTTCGTTGCAGCATCAAAATCTATTTCTGGTGTTCTAAGATTATTAATACCATTATTATTCATATTGAGAAATGCACCCATGATACCGCCGTTGGCTAACACGTACTTAGATTCTTGATCATCGACATATTTTTTTTGTTGCGGCGTCTGTATCTGCGGCTGGGTTTCCAAGGTCTATAATTTTATTTCGATTCATGATAATGTGACCCGTGAATGAATCACCAACTTTTATGACATAATCGTTGACTGACGTACCGGAATCTTGTATTTTACCTTGATCAGTAAAAGTAACGATATTATTAACAACCGCATTAAGAATTCGTATGAGTACATCTGGTAGTTGTATATTACTTGTCTTTAATCGTCCTTGTTTATCCTGGAAAACAACGACTTCATTTTGATCCACACTTGTAATGTTTAATAAATCATCAATCTCATTTCTGAGCTGGTCAAGAGTTGCATATTTAGATAAATCACCTTGCTGCTGAGATTTACCACGAGAAGATCTTCCGTAAATATCCACCATTATATTTATTAATGTCTGTTTAAATGTGATAACGTAGTATATTCATGCACGACTTTATGAGGTGGTTTTGTTGATTTTGATACAGCATCAAGTACAGCGAGTACATCACGACCACATATTGGTGTATCAGTTAATGTTTGTGTTGGTAATGTTGAATACCAGATTGGAGTACTTTGCATGCCGCTAACATATTCTAAAAATTCTTTTGGTGGTGCTAGTCCATATGAATCAAACTAAATAATTCCACTTGGATCAATTGCATATCCAACCCAATGAGTGCCACGACCGGAGTTTTTATCGAGATTAATAATACCAGTTTCAATATTGTTTGGTTGTTTTGGTAGTTGATCACGCATAAAAACACCTCTGAAGTTTTTTTTATTTTTAATTTTTTAGCAGCATCAAGTAAATCAAAATTGGACATAGGCAGAATCAACGAACTGTCCAGGGAAGTCTTAGACCCTTTCCATACCATGAATATGGGGTCCCTGGCAATCTTAGACCGATCCCCTTTTTTTTGTAAGATTTTATTCCCTGACCCGTTGCTTTCTTTAATGCCATTCCAGCAGCGGTTCCAACAGCGCCTAATGCAGCTGCTTTTGCAGCAGCTGGGGCTGCAGCGGCAATTAATGCTGGTATAGCTGCAAGAAGTGGAAAAATTCCGCCAGATTTAACAATATCTTTGATAGAGCCCGCAGAAAGATTAAGTTTTATACCTTTATTTGATTTTTTGGCTTCATTGAAGCTTCTGAACTGACGTTCTGTAAGAGATAATTTATTTGCACCACTCATCTGTTCTCTTTTTAGCGATATTTTTAATCCACAGTTATTTATTGATGCTGATTGTAGCCTTTTAATCTGACCAGGAGTCAGACTAACACTAACGTGATTATATGACATTATAATGTTATGAGCGATCTAATTACATGTTTTCTACTGGAGCATCAACGCCTCTCATGCGACCACGAACACCTTCAAGTAACATTGATTTATCGCTGAGTATAACAGCGATTGCTCTGTAATTGGCAATAGCTCCTATTGTCACACGAGCTCGAAAATGTATATCCACAACAGATTGTCTGAACAAATCTAAGTGTTCGACTGAAAAGTAATAAATTGGATATAAGGTTGTAAAATCTTACTGTGATATTTGTAAACCAGTATCAACATTCTGATCACGCCCCATAAACGACATAAGACGATAATATGCACGTGCTACATGATTTTGATCGAAATTCAGTAATATATCCTCGGATCGTTCTTGATGTCCATTTATCCTCAACGAAACCTCAGAAACACCAAGATTATCAAATATCATAATACTACGTGTTTGATCATTTACCCGTGCAGCATCTTGAAATGCAATAAATATATGTCGTGGTGCAGCAATTCCTTGCTGAGAAGCTATTTGCCATGTAAATAAACCATTAATGTTACTCTGAATAGAATCTGTGGTCAGTGTTAACCATGATAACATCGATTTACCACCGCTGCCCATGAAAGCAAGTAACCGATCTTCTTCAGATATTGATGGAGTCATTACTGGCATCCATAATGAAAGTTTTGTAAGAATTACTTTACCAGCATCACCAGCGGGTCTCCATATTGCATCATCGTCGGTTGCTTTTCGTACAAGTACAACTGTGTGCGTAGCTTCGAAAATGACTTTTCTGATATTTCTACAGAATCCAAAGATATGTGACAGTGGAATCGCACATGAAAACGCTCTTCTATTACCTCGTAACATTGCTCGACGTGATCTAAATCCTAAGTTAAAATCTGGATCTACATTAATAATCATACTTTGTACATTCTTGTCTTTCTTGTTTTTTCTGTTCTTCAATTTGTTGTTTTTTTCTTGTCTTCTTGATTGGATTAAATCATCAATTTCATTAACATAATCTTGATATAATGGATCATCAGCTTTAGCTTTTTCAACATTAATATATAAGCGCTATAATGATTTTTGCCATTGTTCACGAGTTTTAATATCATCAGCGTGTTCAGATTTCATTAATTTTTTTCTTTGACTAAAACCATCCAGAGCAAACACGGCTAACTGTTATAGGTCTTTAATGTCATTCTTAATTGCTTTAACAGTATCTTCATTAAATTTATTTAACAGTTCAGCATTACTTATTGCAGGACTCTTTTGTTTAGGGGCTGGTGCTTCAGCGCCTTCAGGTTGAGCAGCAGCAGCTATATCAGCTGGAAGTCCCCATAAAATCCTTTTTGTCTGTTTTGTTCTTTCTGCTATTTTTATAGTTGCTTCAGCGGTCTTCTCTAACGTAGGAAGAAGACTTTTAGTGGTCTCTGTAATAGGTTTAAATAATTGTTTTGTATCCTCTTCAAATTCAACTTGAGATTCCTGACGTGATTGCAGCTGTTGCTTATCAGAATCACGAACGGGTAAATATTTTTTAATTGCCTCTAATCGCTCTCGAGCTAATTTAGCAGAGTGTGTTTCTCCAATATTCATTATTGATAATATTTATAATGGATGTTTAATTTATAGCAGCATGGAGGGTGAACGACAAAAATTGAGTGACCCGGCGAGTAAACGAGTCGCATAAAAATTTGAAAAAAAATACGTCAACGATGGAATAACACAAATGAGCTAACCCAGACGACTTATTGTGTGTTCTCAACCGTATGAAAATATACTCGGTTAGAAGCTTCAGTTTAACGTTATTGACCTTTTTTTTCAGCCTCTGTTTTTTCAGCCTCTGTAGGAACCTTTATTTTTCGTAAATAAGGTCCCCAGCAAATGGTCTGTTCACCTTCCCTGCTGCTCCTCTAGTAAGCCGCAAATTGGAAAAATACAAAATCATACTATGAAATGACAGGTAGTTCTCTCTGTCACACACACACACACACACACACACACACACACACACACACACACACACACCATAAACTCAATTGCACACACAGGGCCGAACCAGAGCAACACTTTTAATTTTATAAAAGAAAAATTTTGTTTGAACAAGAACTAGCACATACCCGGGTGTTTCTTACCCCAGGGTCCGTGATCGCTCTCTACGGCCCTGTACACATAAAAATCGCGAAAACTCAAGTGGACACTTAAATGAAGATTACTGTCCTATCAAGAATTGATTCCAATTGGCGGTGTAGTTTCCTACCTTAGTGATTATTATGCCAAAACTATACCTGCTCGTATCGTTATATTGCATTGTTAAAAATACGTGTAATAATAAAAATTTTATGATGTAAATTTAACTTGTAGCAAATGAATTGTTTAATAAAGTACCGTACTGAATATGTTTCTGAAACTGTGATCTTAATACTGTGCTAGTGTACAAATTAGGTACTCCTGCCCCGTAGGATAATTGACCTTGCGCGAGATGATGGATCGCACCGCCTACCGAATCACGTGACATGACCACCTGTTAACCTCCGACAAACATGCAGTATTTGGCAAAGAAATATATTTCAGTTTAAGTGATATGTTTATTAATAATGATTTGTATTATTTTTAAAAATGTAAAATTACAATGTTGCATAAATTATACTGCAGTAAACAATATTTATATTTGTAGTTCAAGTTGGTATAGTAATAACTTAATTGTTTCATTTCAGTTAATAATAAAAATCAATTTAAAATCTGCTTGAGAACTTATTCATGTAAACGGAAATTCGCTGCAAAAGATGCTAATGTATTTAGTTTTAATCTTATCCTCATTAATTTTATTTGGCTTATGTTTATGCTGCCTTGGAAGTAAATGAATTAAAAATTAATAAAAAAAATCGTAAATAATTACTCTTTAGAAGTATACTGTTGTACATAATAATTTTAAAGTTCTACTATGTCCGTCAGAAAGAAATTTGATCAATGATGTCTGTTAATGTTAACATGTAAATACATGCTTAATATATGGGACGATAATTATCTGAAACCATTGTTTTTGTATTTCGTTGTTATTAAATTTTTGTATCCCCAACCCTCCTTCAGCTCAATGAGAAAGTAAAGAGTCGCTCAAATCTCTGAAAGATCGAGACGATAAATTATTATTTTTGGGACAATCAAACATTAAAATGTAAATTTTCAACTTTAAAATAATACAGTCTGGGGTTCAGTCCTTCCTATACAAGAAAAATAATATACATCAAAACCCGCTAGTTAGGGGGTTCTCCACCCATATTCTAGAAACGTTTATTTTGACATATATATTTCAATTTCAATTTCCTTTTCTTTTCTTCAAGCCATCAACGGGACATGCTTTCCACATACATTCAGGCAAAAAAACATGTTGTAATTGCCATCAATTGTTCAGTTGATCGTACATGCGACCACTAAAAAGGTCTTTATCCATCGAAGTTTTGCCTATGTTTCGGGAAAGGAATACATCTAATTCCTCAATTTAGACGATCTGCGTATCGACTGTCAGAATTACAAGGCTCCCACTGACTTCTTTTCACCCTTATCGATGAAGAAATCAACAAATCATTGCAAAATTTGTAAATACTTATCATAATCAATTCATTATTGTCACAAGCAGCTTGTCGGAGGAAAATGGTGGACGAAAGCAAAATCTGGAGGTGAGTCTAATTAACGCTCGCTGATTGCTTAATATTAGCAGAATGATTGACAAGTGACGGTAGGTCAATTAATATCGGCTAAACTGCTTTGATCCTTGCGTTTGCCAACATGTATATTTCTGCGTGTCTTGCTGTACTCGGTACAGCTCATCACTAAACATATATATGCGCACATAGAAGGTAACTATACCTAAATGTGGATCATAGTACGAAATTCAAATAGTACAATCTCTTTTTTTCTTCCAGTAATAAATTAATGATTATATCAAGAGAGTCTAATTCCAGCTCTCCGTCTACCTACTTCATTGCTCTCTAAAATATTGCAAAATGAATATGAGATGGAAATGGGCTACAAATGTGGTATTAAAAATCAAGGAAAAAGGGAACAACGGAAATCCCAATACCAGCGCCGTTGAGATTGTGCATTTAAGTAACACCTTGATTGGGGAAGGTCGAAGCTTATTTATATATGCTAGGATAATTTACCAATTTCGCATTTAAGAATATAGGGTATATGTTCAGATTTATCACTACAAAAGTTTACCTAAGGTTTGTAACAAACATTTAGACTGGTTATAAGAACTTTATATTTACATAACTTATGAAATTACGAAGCCTCAAAAATGAATACACACTCCTTAAAGTTCAGTTTTTAAACAACAACAAATAATGCACTACAGTGAACTCTACATTAAAGATTCGTATTTTCTTTGCCCATGTTTGTAGCAAGAAATGCTTTCTGTGTTTGACTATTATGGTACACAACTTTAAAATCGAGTAAATTGTTGTATTTTTCAGACTACATTTTGAACAGACATTTTACCTGTTTTTCATTATTAGTTAACAAAAAAATCAAAAGTATTTGTTTATGACGATTATCTATAGACGTTTTTGACATCCAGGATGAATGTACTGTTTTAATCATATTCTTCAGACAAAAAGAGTTCATGTATCAGCCCTAGTCAGTGGATCTGCAGATCAGTGAAAAGAATCATCGGATGGTGCTCCAGCAGAATTTCTCTGGTCAAAATTGTGTCAGTGGCAGATAATGTAAAGTTAATGATGCTATATTACTAAATCAGTGGAGGCTCCGCAGACCAATATTTGTATATAAAAATGGAAATCGTGGACCCTAATATTGAAAATCCAGCAAACGACAGCGCTATAAATAATCCATTAATAGACTATGAAGGAAAATGTATGTTTGCAGCTATGGAGGATCCTGAAAACAACAGTATGATGGAAGAGTCTACGAAGATACCCACAAAACCGAAAGAAATGGCAAATGGTGATGAATGTCTAATACTAAGCTGGGATACCTTGTCATGCACTCTTCAAGCTATAGAATTTTTCGAGATACAATGGAAGAAAACTGAAGAGAAAAGATGGTCAGGACGGACATGTACCGATGACAGTTCTACAAAAGTGATAATTCCAATTACAGAACTCAACATGAACACAGCCTATCAATTCAAAGTACGATGGTTTACAACAGACGGTGTTGAAAGTCCGTTTAGTGACATAAGTGATAATGTTATTATCAAGACGTCGCAGAAACCTGAAAAACCGATAGGGGCCACAAGTAACTATAAAGATCTATTAATTAGCTGGGAAGTTCCGTCACCCGATATCTAGGCTGTTGACGTCTTCGAAATACAATGGAAGAAAACTGAGGAGAAAAGATGGTCAAGACGGAAATGCACCGATGACAATTCTACAAATATCACAATTCCAATCACATGTTTGGAAATGAACACAGCCTATCAATTCAAAGTACGATGGATCACAAAAGATGGCGCAGAGAGTCTGTTTAGTGACATAAGTGATGATATTATTATCAAAACGTCGCAAAAACCTGAAAAACCTATTGGGGTCACAAGTAACTATAAAGATCTATTAATTAACTGGGACGTTTCGTCTCCCCATCTCGAGAATGTTGACGTCTTCGAAATGCAATGGAAGAAAACTGAGGAAAAAAGATGGCCAGGACGGAAATGCACCGAGGACAACTCAACAAACATCACAATTCCGATCACAGATTTGGAAATAATCACAGCCTATCAATTCAAAGTACGACGGATCACGAAAGAAGGAACAGAAAGTCAGTTTAGTGAAATAAGTGATGATATTATTATCAAAACGTCGCAGAAACCTGAGAAACCGGAAGAAGTCACCAGTAACGAAACAGATCTATTAATAAGTTGGGATGTCTCCTCATTTGATCCTCAAGTTGTAGACTTCTTTGAAATACAATGGAAGAAAACTGAAGAGAAAAGATGGTCAGGACGGAAATGCACCGATGATAACTCTACAAAAATCACAATTCCGATCAAAGATTTAGACAAGAATACTGCCTATCAATTCAAAGTACGATGGACAACACAAAAAGATGTAGAAAGTCCGTTCAGTGATATAAGTGATGATATTATCATCAAGATGTCCCCAAAAGCCTAAAAGCCTAAAGGAGTTGTTAGTAATGATAGAGATCTTTTATTAAGCTGGGATGTTCCGTCTTCGGTTCTTCAAGCGGTAGATGTTTTCGGAATACAGTGGAAAAAGAAAGAAGAAAAAAAGATTGTCAGGACGGAAATGCACCAGTGACAATTCCACATCAATCATAATTTCGATCATCGAATTGGAGAAGAACACAGGCTACCAATTCAGAGTACGATGGATAAAAACAGAAGGTGTAGAAAGTGAGTTCAGCGATATAAGTGATGATGTTATGATTAAAATGTCTCAGAAACCTGGAAAACCTAAAGGAGTCATCACTAACGATAAATATCTCGTAATAAGCTGGGAAGTCTCATTATTAGACCTCCAGGCTGTAGATTCTTTTGAAATACAGTGGAGGAAAAAAGATGAAACAAGATGGGCAGGGCGGAAGCAGACCAATGATAATTCTACATCGATTACAATTCCAACCATAGAATTTGATACAAATACTGCTTATCATTTCAAAGTACGATGGACAACAAAAGAAGGCGAAGACGGTGAGTTGAGTGATGTAAGTGATGATATTATATTCAAAATGTCTCAGAAACCTGGACAACCTAAATGGGTCACCATTGAAAATAAATATCTCTTAATAAGCTGGGATGTCTCATTATCCAGTCTCCAGGTTGTAGACTTCTTCGAAATACAATGGAAGAAAAATGGTGAAAAAGGATGGCCAGGACGGAGAAATACTGACGATAATTCTACATCGATAAAAATTCCAATCACATAATTGGAAGGGAACACTGCCTATCAGTTCAAAGTAAGGTGGATAACAAAAGATGGTTTGGAAAGTACGTTCAGCGAAATAAGTGAGGATTTAATTATTGTTGTGGCCACGAAACCAGATAAACCAAAAGAAGTTAGAAGAAACAATAGAGAATTAGTAATCTGCTGGGATGTCTCGCCGTCGGATCTTCAAGCTGTAGACTTTTTCGAAATACAGTGGAGGAAAAAGGAAGAAAAGGGATGGTCAGGGCTAAAGTGCACCAATGACAATTCTACATCGATAGCAATTTCAATTACAAATTTTGAAAAGAATGACACTTACCAATTCAAAGCAAAATGGACAACTAAAAGTGGTGAAGATAGCGCCTTTAGTGAAATAAACGATGATATACAATTTACAAGAAACCCCCAAGAACCCGGGAAAGTTGTATCTCTGCAAACAACAGCGACTCCTGCATGTTTGGTGTGGGAGAAGCCAGAAGAATTTGGAAAAGTATGTTACTATGAAGTCAAATACAGATCTTGTGGGGAAGTTCAATGGTTGAGTGTTAATACAAATAAGCCTACTGAGATGATAGATTTGAAAGATTTAAAGAGCAAAAAAAATTACGAATTCAAAGTCAGAGCCGTTTTTGCAGACGGTAATGAAGGACCATTTAGTGAAGTCAGCGATGCTGTTACAACACAGATATCGCTAGCCACAAAGCTGAAGGAAACGGCTACAAATGTAAACTCGGCAAACCCACAGAGGTACAAAATACCACTTACATTTTCCGAAGAAACGACAAACAAGATAGCTATGACACGAAAAGGAAAATTTGGTGGGTAGTCTTACTTTGATCGCTAATTTATTGAGGTACATAGAGAGTACTATCGTGAATATCCTTTCTATATTTATATCTTTTGAAAGTACTGCAGCACAGTCTGACTAGATGTCTATACACTTTACTTTGCCAATGTTCTTTCTTTTCGCCTATTCATTGCTGTATAAGTATACACTACAGCGAGAATACCAACCATCAAACAAAGGTTTGAAGTTATCGTCAACATCTACGTATATGTGCCTATCTAATTAATTTCTATCTTTTATTGCTGTTTTCAGTTTCGATAACTTAAATAAACGACAAAATCTATTGCGCGGATCTGGTGGACACCATTTTTCTCTTTCCTGCTTCTCTCTTTATTGGCTGTTTCACATATTTCTAAAAGAGTAATGAAAAAAGATAAAAATACAAATTATCTAAATAAAAAAGGGACTTAACAAATGTTTGCCAATAGAACTCTGCTGTAAACATTATGCTTCAATGCTATCTGTATACAAATATGGATTTAATTCAACGTTTTCTGGGTGAAAGAAATCAACTCCACCCAACGAAGACCATTATGGTTGTTGGGGCTACTGGCGCAGGCAAAAGTACGTTGATTGATGGCATGATCAACTACATAGTCGATGTAGCTTGGGAGGACGACTTTAGATTTACTATGATTGATCTGACTGAAGACGAGAAGGCAAAGATACACCAACAGGTAAGTAAAGCAATAGGTCCAATTAGGTATCTAGCGTCTTTCTGTGGTATAAGGTAACACATCGCAGGACGACTTTAGGTTTACCATGATTGATCTGACTGAAGACGAGAAAACGAAGGTACACCAGCAAGTAGGTACATCTATTTTTTTTTAATTAGGTATCTAGTGACTCTCTAGGGTGTAAGGTAACACATGACGGGATAATAACGTATTTGTAAAGAGTCAATGCAGTGGAGAAGCTAATATTTAATTAACATCAGTTTCATTTTTTAAAATGCCATTTGAGTATTTAAAATGAGCCAAGAACACCCACATGATAAAACGAGGTAAATTGTCCTATGTAATATGTGTACAATATAAAACACATCTCGTAATTAAGATTTTATAGTACTATAAACATTTAAGAAAAACTGTATGATGTGACATTTCATTCATTTTAGATTGATGGCGTAATTATGAAATAATTTATAGACTACAAACATAATGTGCTTTCTTTTAAGTTAATTTCGCAAGCAATGGCATTATCTTTATTAAAAGGATTTTATTGAAATTAAGTGGTTGAAAGTCCCCAAAAGTAATGTTTTAATGCTTTAAGACGCTTCTTGTCAACGACCTATAGCCTCTGTTGCTAAGTATCGGACCACTGTTTTATAAAATAAATAATTGCAAAACCCTGCTCGTAGCCAAGACAATCTACTGGTTTTATGTGCTTAGTTTTAAGGGTTCCAGTGTATATGAAGCACACACAATGGTGAAATTACTCAACAAATTAAAGATGAGCGTTAAACTTTCTTTCGAGTCTACTATTTCTTATGTTTACATCTTCCTTTGTTTAAAGCATTGATAAAAAGCATCACACTGAACTTGAGATATTTTAGAAATTAATTAAAAGATGGTTAGAGTCTATTTCACTTATTCTCAGTTATTTTGCGTACTCTGCAATAATGATGAATTTCATTGTCCGCAAAATATACAATCTGATAAACAGCCACAAAATGAAATGACACTCCGGTCATTTTTGACTTTTTGTACTACGGTAAGTGACAGAATATCATTCCATTTAGGCCAAGTCACAAACAAGTTTGATCACATGCTACGAGGTTAACTACCATCATGGAAGTCGGCTGAGTTACAATTTGAATATCATCGATACACCAGGATTTGGTGACACTCGAGGAATCGAACAGGACAAGAAGATTGTGGATCAAATTCGTGATTTCTTCATGGCGCCTTGAGATTGAGGTATAGATTGCATAGATGCAGTTTGCTTTGTTACACAAGCACCCCTGGCAAGATTGACGCATACTCAGAAGTATATATTTGACGCTATCCTATCTTTATTTGGTAAAGATGTAAAAGACAACATATTAGTCCTGATCACATTTGCAGATGGCAAAGAACCACCAGTTCTTGCAGCCTGAAAGGAAGCGAATGTTCCGTTTAAGCAGGCTTTTAATTTTAACAGCTCTGCCTTGTTTGAGTGCACGGATTCCTCAAAGCAATTTGCCCAAATGTTCTGGAAATTAGATTTAGCAAGTTTTGATAATTTTTTTCACGAATTAAGCAAAGTACAACAAAAAAGTCTCCAACTAACTTCAGAAGTCCTACAGGCAAGGAAACAAACTGAAATTACGATCGAAGGTTTGCAGTAGCAAATTCGATACGGCCTGTACAAACTGAATACAATGAAAAAGGAAAGTGAGGTACTGGAGAAGCACAAGAGAGACATTGCCGCCAACAAGAACTTTACATATGTCTTCGATGAAATTCACCAGCGAAACATTAATACAAAACCTGGACAGTATGTCACAAATTGCTTTGTCTGCAATTATACGTGTCATGTTAAATGCGCGTTTGCCGATGATAGTGATAAAGCAAAATGTAGCTCCATGGGAAAAGACGGCAATTGCACAGTATGCACAGGGCATTGCAATTGGATGAAGCATAGAAACAACGACTTCTATTATGAAACCTACATCACAAAGGAACAAAAGACCTACGATACTTTGAAGACGAAATATGATTCTGCTGTTACTGAGGAAAAGAAGCAAACAAATGTGGTCGAAAAAATTGCATCGGCTTTTAAATTTTTAGGGCGAAATGTTATGTTGATGATGAAGAATATCAGAGAAAGCGTCAATAAATTAGAACAAGGTGCTCTGAAACCAAACCCACTAAACGAGGTAAACTATGTTAAACTTTTGATAGAGAACGAACAAAGAGAGGCACAAACTGGCTGGGAAGCTCGAATACAGATGCTAGAGGGAATTAAAAGGACAGCAGAGTTATTGGAAAAGATACCACACGATGGGGTCGAAGATTCTTGGACTGACGAAGACGTCGCAGCTTTTCTGACAACTATCTAGCTCAAATGGTCTATAGGGAAGTTCACTTTTCCTCTGTCGATAATCTTACCCATAAAGCTACGAAACAACGTTTCTTCTGATACTGGAAACAAAATGAACACACAAGCCGAAAGCAAATGGCACTCAGAAATGGAACGTGAATAACATTATTTTGACACCAACAACTATTTTGTTCTGAGTTGTTTATCCAGAAGAATCTTCAAGCAAAGTGAACTAGACAGTTCCTAATCTTCTGTTTCAGTTTTGTGGAGTATCTGCACACCTATTAATGCATACACATGTATTTGATTACATTTAGATGGAGAATAGGGTCTTATTTGACGTCCTAGAAAATTTATATTGCTAGGGAATATGCTGAAATCCAAAATGAATGATGGCTATTTTAGATTCTTCACCGGAACTGAAATTAGATGATAATTTGGAGAGCTAATAACAATTTGTTTTCTTACATTTGCTTATTCAAAGTTTTGTTCCTCTACCATTTGCAAAAAGATGAAACGCTGTGAAAAATAAGCATTTAGCTCGTAGTTGGGACGTTTAGATTCTATTAAGCTGAAGTTCATAGCTTATGTGGTGTACATATTATATTTTTGCTCATACATATATTTGTTTTCGATTGCTTGCTTTTGTGTTAATGTGTGAGCGATCAAAGTTTTTCATCAGGTATGTTTTACTGGGTTAAATATTAAATGCAATATATACAAATAATGAATGTCAAGGTCCATCAGACGTACTTTGCTTATGCCTCTTCATTCAGATATTTCTCAGAACATGAGGAAAAATCTAAGAACCAGCACATGCAATATTTCTTTATGATTCACCGTGTACACTTGGGGTAATATATCTTGAGTTTCTATATTAAGAGTATGAGTTGCGTGCGACTGTTTCATGGTATATTAACCAGAAGCAGACTATTTCAATGTAATCGTTAGTTCGCATGTATCTGAGTAAGTAAGAGAACAAGGATAAGCAAATGATTTCACGCATCTCATTTTCTTCCTTTAACGCAGGGTGTGATTTCTTACGTACTTAAATGTGAATCCCCTGTCTTCTTGTTCAAAATGAAATCGTCTCTTACGTCATATTTGAGATACGAACTCGTACAATGAACATATAAAAACAAGTGTAAAATAGATTTAGGCAGACATATGACTTTTTATTTGTACAGGATTTATGCTAAGTTTTGGTTATTGTCGGTGGCATAATTACAACTAATTAATGAAATAATTTTTTCTCGCTTTGGCTTCTAAATTGCAATAGATGCTACGATTAATTTATACTACAGTTCAATATATTTCGAAATACTGTAATGCAAAATTCAGAAAAAATCAATTGTATGTTGTTTTAAAGATTACATGGGATCAGTCCAATTCAGACGGCTAATACAATAGAAAACAACGGGAAGCTTATGCGTCCGAATATGACCTGAATCAGGGTCGATGAACTTTTCTATTTTATAATGGTATTAAAATATTTTGATGATGATATTAGAAAGTAATAAAATATGGTAACAGCTATGAACAATTAAATATGGTGAACATTATGATTATATTACGTTTTATATTTGCCTAAGTATATTCCAGAATGCTGGGTTTACTTCACACGCCTTCAAATTTCTTACAACAGCGTTCTTAAAACCCTGATTCACCAAGTTATTTGATTATATGCATGTATGCTTAGCAGAAATGGCAAATGGTTTCTATTATAAAGCCGGGTAATTATGCATGTGTTTTTAGTATTTTTATTTCAGACTGTTCCTCAAAGTGATATCAGAGAACGATATTACATCCGGATATTTTCTGTATAGCCGTGCTTGAAGGAACGTACGGATGATCCTGTAAACTAGTTGCCGATGAAGTCGAAGATATAGGTTTGAGTCATTTTTACCATTAATTTTTTGAAATACAATTTTCGGATTGGAAAACTTAGACTTTTTACATTAATTCGAACGTAGTAATTAATTTAGAAGGTTTATAAAATTCATGTTCGAGTCCAACTTTGCTGAAATTTTCTGATCTTTAATCATTTGATATTTTTACAGTTCCATCTATGGAGATTCTCTGTTCTACACATGTTTTGTTTAAATCGCTGTTGACTAATATGCAAAATGCACTTATTATAAACAATTAGGGTAAATTTGATATGTTTCTCTGTTAAAATCTGCTGGTAGATTGCTAGATTACGAATGATTGTTAAAGACTGCACATCTACTCTATTGTTAATTTGTTTTCAGGTAGACTGCATTAACGTCATACAATATTATCCATTAAGATATAAAAGCTCAAGGCTGGGATTTATAAGTGTTTTGAGGAGAAACATACTATCACTTAAGCCAAACCCTTGTTGGTTTGAATGAATATATCATTGCAAATGGCGTCTAGTTTATGCGATGCCGAATTAAATGCATCGAATCCATTATTCATGCAAACATAATATAATGATAATAAATAAACAAATACAATAAAATTTACATTGCTTACAACTTTATTCTCATTCTCCATTACATCTAAAATGATTAGTATTATCCGATACATTCTTATTTAGAATACAATAATGCAACATTTCTTCTTGTGTTACAACATATAATATTTGCATCAATACTTTGCAAAATTATCTCAATCAACATGAAGTTGATTATTAAACTTTTGAGCAAAAATCTATAATTTACCTGATGAGATATTTTTAGCAAAATATTTACTATATGCTCAGCTTCTGCTTAATGACGCCCAAGTCAAACCTTTCCAGTGTGGCCACACCTGCGGAATTTTTTCCACAAGATCTTGAGATTCCACTCTATATTGTGGAATTGCTATGAAATTGTCAAACTTGTGGACGTTTCTTTCTCGTTGTAGATTAAATTGTACTGATTTTTCAGAACTTTCTCTGTTTGGAAAACACAAGCCAAATCATGAAACAATTGACAATAATTGAACTTATTCTAATAACTTACATTTACGTTAAAGGGTTTCATAGTATGAAAACTTTATGGTGTCGTGACAAGGAAAGGAAAAACAAACTATCGCAAATGTAAGTCTTGAGAGATTCTATCTCCTGTCAATAAAAGGTAAAATTTGCATCATGAGGACGTTTGTGAACATATAGAGTAGGAATTTATGAAATATCCGAAACCGTATAATAAAAAATAATGTACAAAATGACTTATTTGATGCTTGACTGAGTTCAAACTAGAGCTACATTTAGTGATGTGGGTTAATTATGAATCTTATGCAAATTATATATTCGTGGTTCAAATATTGATTACTTAGAGGATAAATCTTCATTAAGTCTAACTTTTATTTAAACTTTAAAACAAACGAACAGGAATGAAAAATTCTGATATGATTTATTTCGATATTATTTTTGTAACGTACTTTAAGATTCGCACAATGTGGATGTAAGTTTGCATCTTGCATAGCAATGAACACTATATAAAAAATTTCATGTCTCTTACACAAGAGAAAACAACAAGCAAAATATTCTGCATATTAATAATACTTTATTTCATTCCTAGCTATCCACAGTGTTTTAAGGCTCTGTTATATTTAATTCATGTTTTGACTTGGAAAGAAAGGAAACTTAAAAAAGTGGCAAGAAATAAACAGTGGCAAGGGGCATGAAAAGTAGGTCAGTCAATCAGTTGAAGCAAGAGTATTCTTTTCGTACTTAGCAGATGTTGGATAAATGTTATGTCCGGTAATTGCTAACTAGATTTCTTGCAGCACTAGATTTCTTGCACTACTAAACTCTGAATAATCCTAACTGTATCAGCTGCTTGTTTCATGCATTATATATATATATATAT